>OY986437.1:264797670-264962670 GCA_963920525.1 Dichetophora obliterata | reverse complement strand
TTTAAATTGATATAACTTTTTGTACCTTATTGCATTTTACCCATGTAAAGGTATACCTAGTCTTGCTTTATAAAAGCAATCATTATTTCTTATATTTTCATATTACCATATGAAAGATCCTTTAAGGAATGATCTCTAATATTGAAATTGGAAGAACTTTTAAAAATAATGAAATGTTAATATTTTTATATATATTTATATTTTTTTATTTTAAACTAAAATAAAAAATTTGTGTATTCACATTCATGTTTCTTTGAAGAAATTTTAGTGAACTTTTTTTGCACCACCATTTGTACTGTCCCCCCAGATAAAATTCGCTTCCGACGCGCTTGGTAGCTGGTTTCAGAAAAATTGCCACATCTCATTTTACCGCCCACAATTACATAAAAAATTTGCAATATCGAATAGCTTTGGAGTTATGGATCGTACAACCTCGAAATTCGGTATTCGACCACAATTTACACGTGCCGTTTCACTGATGAAATTTTATGAGAGTTGGAAAAGGGGAAGTGGCACCTCCCATACAACCCAAATTTGCGATATCGAATGGCTGTGTGTCAGAATTCAGTATTCGACCTAAATTTACATAAGCAGTTTTATTGATTTAATTTTATGAGCGTTGTACAAGGGGGCGTGGCACCTCCCATACAATCAAAATTTGCGATATCAAATATCTTTGGAGTTAAATGTCACATAGCTTCCGAATTCAGTATTCGACTTCAATTTACACATGCAGGTTTACTGATACCATTTTATCAAAAATCAAGTGGGCTTCGCTTCTCCCATTCAATCAAAATTTGCGATATCGAATAGCTTTGGAGTTATATGTCACACAGCTTCCAAATTCAGTATTCGACCTCAATTTACACATGCAGTTTTACTGATCACATTTTATGGCTTTTGTTTAAGGGGGCGTTGCACCTCAGACACAACCCCAAATTTGTGCTATCGAATAGCTTCGGAGTAATAGGTCGCACATCGTCGGAATTTAGTATTCGAGTAAAGAGAGCTAAAGCAAAGAAAGCAAGTATATGTCGCATTTTCACCGTTATTGCCTTATTAAAAAGGTGTAAAGGAAGAACATCTTATAAAAGCAGATTAATGAAATTTTCTTATTGATTTTAAGTGGTCTCTTCTTAAACTTTGGAATGTGAAAACAAATGTTTTTATTAAAGTTAAGTGTTATTAAGATTTCCACATCATTTCATTCATCCAATAAGAATAATAGAATAGCTCAATTAAGAGATCTTATTGATTTTATGTGGTGGTTTTTGGCTGTGTGCATTAAGACCTTTTATTTTTGTTAATGTTCTTGAATCATTAATAAAAGTATTATTTATGAAACATTTGCTAACTCATTTATGAACTCATTTAGAAAGAAAAGTCTCGATTAGAGACTCGAAAAGACAGAGTCCTTTTTTTTGCAAATGAGGGTGTAAAATGCAACCTCTTTAAATCCCTTCTTCACCACATACAAGTTCTATTAAAGTTCGGGAAAAGCTAAACGAACTTCTCCTCCTCGTCAGAAGTCTAAGTTTAAACCTCGACCTACAGTACTACAACCGAACAGAGCTCAACCTAGCTCAATTCTTATCCACACATACGCACACAAGCACCCTCTCACTCCAAGTGATTGATTTACTTCTGCAATTTCAGGAATTCCAACATGGACAGCATCAAGAAGCTACTCCTTATAATGAGTTAGTGCCACACGCAAAGTGGCATGCCACGCTTGACTTAAGCCATAAGTGAAACCGAGATTTAATAACTTAAGCAGGAAGGAAACAAATGGATATTCGGCATATTGTTTCGGCATTTCGTAAGTCGGAGAAGAAGGAAAATGAAGAGGCAGTTTAGCCAAGCAGTGAAAACAGAAAATGCCAAAACAATGAATAATAATTCAAATGCTGTCGGCAGCTGCTGTTGACTGCTGTTCATGGCTGCTTTCATGCACGGAGTTAATTTCATTTGAAATGTCTTACAGCGGAAATGCCAAAACAATCTGTGGGCGGATTGTAGAAAAATTGGTTAGTGTGAATTTGTGTGCAGTGGCAACATTAAGCCGCGAAATTCAGCCAAGTAGCTTGGTAATGAACTGCCATGACTTTTGGCTCCCTACACTATTTGGCTTGCCTAGAGACCAGGCAGTCAACGACCCGCATGTTGGAATAGAGGCGGTGGTGATATTAAGCTAGCTATTTGTAGGTTCGCGTGAGCAAGAGTGTAGCCAAGTGCTTGCTTTTATGTTCGCCATGACGTTGGTGGCATGGCGAAGACAAAACGGCCTGTTGTACTTGAGTCCTGTTGTATTTACCGTTGGTATGTAAGTTGCTCCAAAGCAATACATCCCCGATTGTGTTGTGTAGATTGCTGCGAGTAGAGACGCAGATACCGTCGAGTACTTTTATGCAGCATGAGAGCAATTCATGAAAGATGAGCGATGAGATTGCAACCGAGTTATTTCTCATTAAGTAGACAAGTTGGAGATTGCAGAAATATTTGTTGTGAGTCCCTGCTAAAAACACAAAAGATGATATTACAGCAAGCGTTTATCCTCGAGCTCCCACTCCACCCACTCACTACTTTGTAGGGAGAACACGTACGTTTCATCACCGTCTTTGCATTCGTCTATTTCGTCGTTCACATCAGATTTTTATTTGATTTTTCGGATTTTATTTATGCTTAAAGCACGTAGCTTCTTCACCACAGTTGCGTGCTTTTTGTTGAAGTGTAGCTTGGCAGCGGCAGCTCTTAACGGATCCACGAGTTCTTATTTCTATGGAAATCTGTCAATCTCTCGCATGCCTTCCACGAGTCTTTGGATTCTTTCTACTGCTCTACTCTGTTCTTAATTTTATGATGCAATATTTGATGAATGTACACATTTGCTTTGTGTTTCCATCTGGCTCAACATCGAAGCGATGGATGGGTGGGTGGGTTGTCTTTTCTTTCTAGTTACACTTTCAGTGCATGCGATTGTTTTGTAGTGCACTATTTATTCATTGTTGTTGTTAACGGAACTAAATTTTTTTCAGTCACTTTCCCTTTTAACTTCTCGGTTCGAAATTTCGTACTAAAATAGAAACTTTATGGTACTACATATAAGTCCACATCAGCTTTGGTTTCACATCTTGTGCTTGAAAAATACTAAAATATTATTTTAGTACAGCTTCGGTTTTAAATTTAGTACAGGCTTGGATAAAAAGATTAAAAAAAGTAACAAACAAACGAACCCATGACATTCAGTTTATAAATGAACTACTCTAACCACTAGGCTATTGCGGTATACGAAAAGCGATAAACAAACATATGAATCGAATCGTCTAATATTGAATCTTAGCATTGCCAGGATAATTTTTTACGGGTTAAAATCAAAATTTAATATCCAAATGTACTGGAATTTAGTCTAAATGGTTTTAAAAACTAAAACTAATACAGAAATGTTCTCAAGTTAAAACCGAAAAGCTAAAAGGGAAGCTGTAATATTTATTTTGGTTTAAATTTTAAAACAGCGGAATGTGGAATTAAAGGACAGGGAACAACTGAGTGCTGGATTGCTTGCCGAGGTTAAGGCATAACACTAGCCTCGGTTATAAGAAATCAAAATTGTCTTTCACGTTTGTTCTGCCTAATCGACAATTCACGTATAGTTCAAATCAATTCTTCCTCTAATAATCTATCCCTTTCCTTTCAGGTCAAAGACCAAACGTTGTTTTTATTAGATACATGCCTTGGTTCTTTGATCTTAAAAAAAACAATGCTTCTCAAAAACTGAAGATGCAGAACTTATTATTTTTAAAAAAAAACCCATTTTATGAAAGAGAACAGAACTCAACTCATCGAATCGAACTGTCCTGATGAAGGTGTTTCACAAGAACAATTATCATTACATTTATTCCTTCACCACCTACAAGCAATATTTTAGATAACAATAAACGAAACTGTGTGTCTTCCAAAAATACCCCTACAAACATTTGAAAGACGATTGGAAGAGAAGTTAATTTTGCCGAGCACTTGCGATTCGCCAAAGGGTTCTTTGGAAGATGAATCGCTTTTCAATCGCCCAAGCGATGATTGCGCGGTTAAAGAAAATTTTTTAAACTATTCCTTTATTCATTCCGGCGATCGTTGGAAGATCGATCGATTTTATTTAGCCCAATCTTTAACCCAAAATCTTTCATTTCTTCCGTCGATCGTTGGAAAATGGATCGCTTTTCGATCACCCAAGCGATGAATGCGGGATTCAAGAAAAATCTTCAAAACCTTACTTCGCTTCATTACCATTGTTCTTTACCCTTCCTTCACCTACTAGAGATAACAATCAACGAAACTGTGTGTCTTCCAAAAAAACACCTGCAAACATTTGAAAGACGATTGCCAGAGAAGTTAATTTTGCCAAGCACTTGCTATTCGCAAAAGGGTTCTTTGGAACATGGATCGCTTTTCGATCGCACAAGCGATGATTGCGTGAATATAGATAAATTTTTAAAATCTTCATTTATTCATTCCTTTATTCAAATTTATTAAGCCCAAGCCGATGAATGCGCGATTCAAGAAAAATTTTCAAAATCTTCTTTCGTTTATTCCGGAGATCGTTGGAAAATGTACCGCTTTTCGTTCACCCAAGCGATGAATATGTGATTCAAGAAACACCTTTAAAACCTTCCTTTGCTCATTCTGGCGAAAAATCATGTAAATCTTCCTTCGCTCTTAAAATAATCATCGAATAAATTTTAAAAAATTATTTTTTTGTGTTGAATTGCCGTATTGAAAATTAAAATATTCATATGAGCACTATTTACGGTGATCGGTTATTTGTTGACCAATTTGAGAAAGAATGTTCCCAAACAACTTGTAATGTTCAACAAAGACGCTTCGCAACAAATCGCTGAGGAGCCCTTAAAGTGATTCGTTTGCTACTTGCCACTTGTCAGCGAATCGTTTAAGACACCTTTTACCGATTCGTGTGCGACTCTTCCCGCGAATCGTCAAGGATTGCTCTTGACGATTCGTTTTAGACTCTTGCTAGCGGATTGCTTAAGACCCCTGTTGGCGATTCGTTAACGACTCTTTCTAGCGAATCGCTTACGAACCCTTTGGGCGACTCGTTTGAGAATTTCCCGGCGATTCGTTAACGACTCTTCCAAGTGAATCGCTTGAGAACCCTTTTGACGATTCGTTTGCAAGTCTTCCCGGCGAATCGCTTTTATAGTATTAGCTGCTTACATTCGGCGATACCCGGATGGCTCTCAACTGAGCTTTCCGGCGATTGTCTCATCTTCCAAGTGATTCGCTGTCAATTCTTAGGCCCTTGAAAATATTTGCAGAGTCTATTTTCCGCAGGCTAGAGTATTCTATACAGAAAAAGGGTTATTCTCGTCCCTGCAAACATGATATTTGTATGATATTTGTTATTGGTTGATTTGTTTAAAAGAAATTCTGTGTGAGAAGCCTGTTTACAGTTCTCTAACAATTTTTAAATTATACATTCTGTTAAAAGAGTACCTGGCATTGATCATTTAATATTGTCAAAGGGATTGTCAAACATTTTTGTCGCTAAGTTGGCACAACTGTTCTGTATACTGATATTTAGTTTTAGAGCCATCTGCCAGCTAGATTTTTTTTTAAACAGATTTCCTAAAACCAACTTTAATTCTCACATCTACCTGAGTCATATCAGGTAGATACGGTGGTTGTTCAATGTTATTTGATAACTTTTTCACAAGAAATTCGTTCACAATGATAGAGCCTTGTGAGATGGTGCGTTATCGTGGTATAAAATCTAGGAGTTTATTTCCACAAATCTGTCCTTCTAGAAATAATTTGTGAGAATCCCCTCAAGCGGGCTTTTTATATTATCAATTCACGGCATTTTCTTGATAGAATGTAAGAGCGTCTTTGGCTTTCATATCTTTTACCATAAATTGGATGAATTAAGTCTTAACAATAGATTCAGTGCACTGAAGTGCACAAGCAAGTGCACTGAATCGTGAATACCCCTATTTACAACATTGTAAACTCTTTGCATATTTTTTAATAAACTCTTTTAAGACAATCCACCCTGTGAAATCTAACTTTAAATGCAGCTTGCTGTAGCGATTCCACCAAAAGCGAGGCTTTTTGAATGCACTTTCGTAACAATAGTAGCTCACTTGAATATATTTAAGAGCCTGGAAGTTCTTGGTTTGAGCCTCGCATTTCCAAATGCTAAACAGATATGAAAACGTAGAGTTGGGTATCAGTAGATAATATTGACAGAAAGATGAATTTCACTTGAAAGATTTTTAAAGTGAATAGCAGTTTTTTACCTTAAGGCTTTTGTTCACTTTTCCTGTTTCGCATTTGTAGGGTGAAAAATTGCTAAGTGTAACATTGTAAAGGATTTTCATTATAAAGATTTTAAAACAAACAAGCTTTCATTTGACTTTCTTCTTTTCTCTGTCTCTCTTTCGTTTACCTCAATTAATCATATGTACTCGTATTTTACGTGTCGTTTTAAATGTGAACAAAAATGTGCATCCTTTTGTGCGGTATAAAATGCATTCCGGAATAAGAGCACTTGGCGCTCCAAAAGGCGACCCCATCCTGTTTCCCAATTAATCCAATGCGCCAGCTGGCAAGACTAACAGCGACCACAACACGCTCGTCATTATTACCACCCTGTTCATCATCATCACCATCATTATCAGCGGTAGCTACGAGCTATGAGCAAACAAAAGGCTTTATTTTGGCCTATGATGATGGTGTTTGTGGCATTACTGGTTGCACTGCTGTAACGTGCAATTTCGAACATTCTGGCTGGCGGAAGTTTGAGGAAATTACACTAGGCTAAAATCTAGAAGCGGATGGTCAACAGCGAACCATCCGTTTCGGCGAGGAAATTATAATTATTTCGCATTCATAAACAGAAAATAATGCAATAGTGCTGCAAATGTAAACAGGAAATGTTTCTTTTTCTAGTTAATTGTGAAAAGAAGAATAAAACCGAAGTAAAGAAATTTTCAGTTTCTGAAATTTAAAAAGGGAGTGAATGAGAAATGTTCCTAGCTAATAATTGGTAGTTGACCCCTATTTAATCACCAATTATACGTAAACCTCTGAACGCCAAAAAAATTAATCTGTATGCAGATTTTTGTCAAGAATAAGATTGTGTTTTCATTGCATTTCGAGCTCAATCCTTCAAAGCTTCAACTTAATGTTACTCAAAATAGGAAACTTATATTCTTTATTTGCACAGTTGGCATCTATATATGCTGAAATATTTACCTAATATCTACCAACATTTCGTCCAGAATACATACACATGCTTGTGTACTTTATTGAATTTCTTTCTTGATTGTTTAACATTGCTTTAGTCGGTCTGTTGAACACACAAGATAAAACGGAAGCCAAGAAAAGAAGAAACAACTAACGAAAATGCAATTTTACAATATGTGGCAAGAGGAAAATCTTATATTTGAGATAGGAAACTTAACTGATTCCTGACATTTTGTTTCTCTTTTGCTTTCAACGTAAACAAAAAGAAATATTGAATGATACAAAAATGGTAGAATTCAGAAAGAGTGACATGAATTCAAATGGTTTTCTTTAAAATGTCTAAGTTATTTTGAATGAAAGCGGATTTCATTACAAAAACCGAGTAAGTTTGAAGTAAAGTTGAAAGCGATATTTCTGAAGTTATGTTCAAATTTTTAACAATTTCTTTAACATATTTTTTTAATTTATTCTTATCTGACCTTACCTTACCTGGTCTGAGATTTTTTTCAAATTTTAATAATTTTTTTAACTTATTATTTTTAATTTATTTTTATCTAACCTTACCTTACCTTGTCTGAGATTTTTTTCAAATTTTAACCATTTTTTTAACTAATTTTTTTAATTTAATCTTACCTTACCGTATCTTATATTATCTTATCTTACATTATCTTACCTTTCCTTACCTTACCATATCTTATCTTACCTAACCTTATCTTACCTTACCTTACCTTACCTAACATTACCTTAAATTACCTTACCATACCATACCATACCTTACCTTGCCTTACCTACCTTATCTACCTTACCTTACCTTACCTAACCCTATCTTACCTTACCTTACCTTACCTTACCTTACCTTATCTTTGTAAACTTTAGTTGACTGGACTTTGCGAACGCCTTGCACATAAATTGCCTGCTTGGTTATGTTTTTGGCGTTGCCAACTTGCCTTTACTTAATTCCCGACCATAAATTCATGACCCAAAACCACATGCATACATAAATGAACTATTAATTAATTATTTATTAAGTAGCTCAAGTCTCTTCTCCACAAAAAAAAACAGACATGTTTGACATAATTCAATTCGTTCTGTCCACAAGAGACAATCAATAAAATATGCGTGAAATTTGCTCATGTGGGCCATTGCCAATTTTCATTAGCGTCGTTTTGATCAAGTAATTAATTTCCAGGTAAATTTTAACAGTTCGACATTTTGTCATGAATTAAGTGCCCATTTCAGCATCGCTTTGGGCTTCCTGTGCGAATCGTTTAATTCGTGGCATTGTAAAAGTAACTGTAATTATTTCCAACAAACTGCTTTGAGTACGCAATTTGAGGGACATTTACTACTCGTCCAATTAAAATGTTAAATGAAAACTTTTTAAAATTAAAGTAGCTTTGACAAATAATGTTAGTGTGCATAATAAATAAAAAAATTTACTATTGCAAGGACTGTTGCAGACCTGTAAACGATAACTGTTACAAATTGACGTAATAATTGCAAAGATTTCGAGTGCCTAATCGTTGGAGTGGTCCCAAAGGCTCTCTATCTAATGTTTAAACATTATTTTGACTTCTTCATGCTTTCAAATGCACCCTTGTCAACAAGTATGATAAAATAAAGTCATACTCATAAATGTTTATATGTATAATAATTACAGGGATACATATTTTATCATTAATTGCTTCATGTAAATATGCCACATATTTTAAAATTACTGCAATTTAGTTAAAATTTCTGAAAGCTAAGCAATCAATTTGCTAAGTAAATGCTAAGCAATCAATTTGATTTATTTTTTTTTTGTTTTTCTGATATTACTACACTTTCAATTCCGTTGAAACAAAAAGGGCCAATATTTCCAATTAAAATCTATTGTTTAGAAACTAATAATAGAAAAGCTGCCATAAAGGTAAATATCTTAGACTCTAAATTAGAACAAAATATGAACTTAATTTCATTTTTATAAATTGTTTTAATTGCTTATTAAACTTCGTGCCTTTGAGTTACTTTTTGCCGTCAACGTTTTTAATTTTTCTCTAAGGTTTTATTTATTGTAAAGTTTAGATGATTCAATATCGCATAGAGAAATATTTTTTGTGTCACTGGACTCTTTTATTTGATTCTGGAATCTGCATTTAAAATAATTTTTTAGATAAAATTTCTTTCAATGAGAATTTGTTTCCAAAATAATTTTTTCTAATTATTTGAACTGATAATTTCTTTATTTGAATTGAGAAAGTATTTACTTAAATTGAGAATTTTATTTTGAAGTTGATAACCTTATGCTTGAGTGAGAGCCAATGGCATTCAAGTATGCTAAAATGTTTCCCTCCGTGTAATTTTTTATTTACTTTAATTGTGAATTTATTTACTTGAATTGCGAATTTATTTATTTGAATTTGAGAATTTATATGAATATTAGAATTTTTCAATTTGAACTAAGAATCTAATTTTAGAGTTGATAATCTTATGCATGAGTGAGAACCAATAGCATTCTAGTATATTTAAATATTTCTCTAAGTGTAAACATAAAATTAAAGTCTTTACTATAATGCTTTGTCTTAGTATATGTGACATCAATAACCCAATGGGCACAAAAACGGATGCGGATCGGACCCTTTACGATTCTGTCAGTACGCACATCGCTTTATTATGTTTTAAAGAACCCGTTTCAAACCCGTTACGAATCTGTCAAAAAAATGGTCTCAACTTTAACACAAAAGGCAGTCTTAAGTTTGTTATCAAAATCTTTTATTTTATTTTCAGTGGATTAGGTATACGAAATACAATTGTGAACAAATTTTTATTTTAAATAACTTTTTGATATCGTTAGGCATGTGCTCCTCAAGCTCTCCTTCAAATCGAATAAAACTACTTGTCAGAAATTTTAAATTTTTATCATGAGTAAACAAGTTACACGTAACTATAGGATAGCCGTACACAAGATATTTTCCGGAAACTTACTAAATAATTACTATGAATAAAAAAAAATGTAAACAAAAAAGTTTTGGACTTAGCATAAATCCGTATCATTTAAAAAAACGAGCTCGTCGCGAATTCGCATTAATTAGAAAAAACGAGTTCGTCTCGAATTCGCGTTACTTTAAAAAAACAAATCCGTCTCGAATTCGTATATGAAGTCCGTTCTGAGTTTTACACGGATCCGAACAAATTAGAAATCGATTCGGGTTTTGGAGAAGAGTTTCATACGAATAAGGATCAGTTCCGGATTCGAAACGCAATTCATTTCGAAACGGATTCTTTAACACACTGGGAAGTAATGGTTTGAGTAAAACAGAGTATTACTTGTAAAAAGTTTTCACACACTTCCATTTTTGTAAAATATTTAATTTTCTTGATTTTATTAACCCTTTCAGTGGATTTGCCCAATATATTGGACACTTCAGAAAGTAATTTTTATATTTATTTTGCAAATTTTTTAAATCAAATCGTTTGGTTCCATGAAAAAAAAAGATGAACCAACATGATAAAAATAAATTTAGAGATATATTTAACATTAAAGTAAGTTGAATTTTCGATTTTGTGCCAAAGAAAAGCAAAAACATTTTTTGGCCTATTTTAAAAGAACAAATCAACCGGACAAAAATAAAATTTATTTTTTTTTTAATGAAATTAATTTTAAGAGAGTTTAAAAAACAAATATCTAAAGGGTTGAAAAAACTTCAAGGGATTAAAAAAAAAAGAAAATGTGTGTGCTGAACAGGAGCAAAACAACTTTTTCTTTGTACGAGCTTCCAAAACGTAAGTAGCGTAGGTAAAAATAGAAGGTATGTTTTTTCATCTTTAACGACCTAAATGATAGGAATATTACCTTAAAAAATTATTTTGTTCTTAGTTTAGCCTAGCCATTAAAAGTGTTAATGTAAATAAAATTTTGTATTTTTTATATGTAACTTCAGAGGATATATTACACAAAATTTTTTAAACAATATGTATAGGTGCAGAAAATACTGTTAAATAAAATTTTTAATAGCAGTGTTTTAATTTTAATAAGCTATTTAAAAATAGCTTTAAAGTACTAACAAAAAACCAATAATTACACCAAAATTAACAATATTATAAGCTTATTCTTGTAAAAGCGATGCTTGTGCCAATCAATTTAATTTTGTGCTCAATAATAATATATTAAAAGTAATTTTGCTCTGCGTATATTTACACTACACCAGATGATTTCCTTCCAATACAAAGCAAAATGCATATCTCTGCACATTTGATAAAACAACTTCTCTCGAGTTAAGAAATTTTTTCAGGATTTGAATCATATCGCCATAACTACCATAACTAAAATAGAGACATAATTCAAAACTTTAAAATTTTTACTTTTTCATGTAAAGCTTTGAGTAGTGATCATGACCGCACGGTCTAATTTTAGTTAATACGAAGTCTGTATTTTTATATCGAATGCTGTATATCGAATGCTATATTATTTTGATAACGTCTCTTTTATTAGGCGTGGTTCTCATCTAAATATTTTACATTTGAAACTCAGAGTCCCTTTTATTTATTAAAGCTTATGCTAAAAATATCATGTTTAAACATTAGTTTCTTGAAATTATTAAAGGTTTTAATTTTATGAAGACGTCACTATGTAAAAGAGGTGGGCTGAATTTTAAATATTTGTTTACCAAATTCCCAGCATCGAGTGCTTAGTAAAGATACAAACGTTTTTGCAAAATTTGTGTCTATTGTACTAAATTTTGTGTAATTAAGGAGATTTTTCAGTTTTTATAAAGCCACTTTGTATTAGAAGTACACGCGGTTTTCATTAGATTTTTGCAAATTTCATACTCAAAATGCATAATAAGATTTAAAGTTTTTAGAATAATTTTTGCAGAATTTGAAGAGATTTTACCGTTTTGGTAAAATGGGAGGTAGGCATCTTTTTCATTCTATTTGGCTCATTTTCGAACTGTATCTATATTTTTTGATATAAAGCTTATATATTGAATTTCGTGATGATAGCTCTTAAGTTATGACTGTTATAGTAATCACAGACGAATAAACGGACATGGCTAAATCGATTTCCAAACTGGCGTTACGGACGATTTGTACGAAGAAGTATTAAAAAAAAGGAATGCAAATTTTGAATTTTTAAAAAGGCTTTTTATTATTTATATCGACCCTAAGGATTTTAAGATATAATCAAAAATATGTGCTGGCGTTACGTTACAAAAAACGGAAGTGATTTTTGACTTGGATGACAAAATGATTTGATCATCATGGTTAATGAATTTATTTAGAAATTGCTTAAATTAATAAAATTAAAATGATTCTCTTATATTTGTGCCGTTTTATAATAACCATGCTATTAATTTAATCATTTATAAAAATCATGTTTCGAGAATTCTTGATTCAAAGTTTTCAACCGCCATACATTTTATATGAAAGGGTGTTTCGCTTTTGGGCCATAACTTTGGCTACGGTCATGCTAGAAGCTTTAGACTATTCAAGTACTATATGCGTAAAACACAGCTACATCAATATTTAGATCTGATTTAATTCGACCTAAGATGTTATTATAAAACGCCACAGATATAATAAAATAATAAGTTTTGAATAAGTTTTAATTTTTTGGTCACGGTAACTTTTTCTGTGGAAATGCTCATACTCATTATTTTCTGTACCTGCCACGCCCCCTTATCGGCATTAGAAACGGCGCGACAAAGGTAATATACCCCTTACGAACTTTTATATGCGCGGGGATATAAAAAATCTTCCCTTGAACGGTTTGACGCGATCACTGCTATTGGATACAAAATATTTTGTGTTATAAAGATAATTATTTTCCAAAAATTCATTTGGCAAAACTTTTTATTCAAATTTTTCTGTAAAAATCTTCATTTATTTTTTTGTGGAAAGTATGAACTATAAACCTTTCTTAACCCTCTTATGCTCAGGGCCGCCTCTAGATGGGGTTAATGCAGATCACTATAAAACCGTAATCTGTGGAAAATTGTTTTCTTCAGAGATTAGACGAAACTTTAAGCTATATTTCAGTTTTTATAGCACGGAACTAGCATGCTTTGTTTGATAATTACGTCAATTTGAATTGAAATTTCATAAGGTTTGTACGAATTAATTAATTTTTTAAAATTTTATTACGGAAAATAAAAAACACAAATTGAAGTAAGACCAAAGTGAAATAAAAGTTCTAGTTAGTAAGAAGTTGTTTTTTCATTTAATTGTGGTAAAAAAAATGTGAAATTCAAGGTGTGCAAAACACCGTTGCCATTTTCACCTGTAGGTGACATTTTCACCTGTTACAAATGAACGAAGATTTTAAATTTAAAACGACCTTTTTGGAGCTCAAACAAAAAAAGGGCGCATTGAAGGGTAAGCTGTATAAAAAAATATATTGTGAAGCTATGAAACTGTTTATTTGCTCTAAAATATCAGAATAAGCTGTTTTGCCAAATGTTTGTAGATAAACATCAAGCCAACTGAACAGTGTAAACAATATGGCAACACTTGGTTCGCAAGCTACAACTCAAAACAAGATGGCGCAAACATCGCTCAACATATGACAGCTTGTTCCATGATTCACTGCGCAAGTCCCGTGTACCAAACAAAATTCCGTGAGAAAGCGAAACACTGAATACCCCCATATAAACAAAACAATTAACGCTCTACATATTCACCAAGAGTGCATGTAATTTCAACGTTTAGTGATAAGAAGAACGCAAGAGAGAACAGAACCAGAAAAAACAACATTACTTCCAGGCTATCTATGCTGGAGTCGGGATGTTGTGCGTTATTCGGTGCATAGAAAATTAGTTCTCGACGAGATTTACAGATGCACAGTTTAAACTAGAGCGGACGGTTAGTGAAATATCAGAAAAATTTTGCAGAAGTGTGCTTTAAGCCATGTTGTTTAGTGCATTAAAAGTTTGCGAAAATTAAAATGAATTAATCAAAATTACTTTGAATATGTTGAAATGAAAAAAAAAACAAATGACCAGGCTTAAGTATGGAGCACAAACGTAGCGTTGCGTTACGTTATTTAGCATAGAAGTCAAACGTTGACAACGCAGGGTAACGTTTAATTTTGCTTTACTGTTTCTTGTGATCTGGCAGCACACGCGGCTGCTGCTTTTGACAGTTCACCGACTGCAATGGCAAGTGTCAAATAAAAATTCGTTGTCGTTGTTGAAGCAGCTGAAAATCGTGTTGCTTCCTGTTTTTTGCAAAATATCTTATAAAATTAAGTTGTTTTTGCATGAAGTGATATCTTTAAAGTGCATAAAAAGTGAAAAAGAAGTGCAAGAAAGTAAAAGCTTTTATATGGTTGCTTAAAAGAGTGTTGCAAGTGACGGTGGACGAGTGCTGCGTGTGGGCTAACGCCCCGGAGGAGTCTTTCGTTTCGAGCTCCTTGAATGTGTTTCCTGCTCAGTTATGGATACGATCAAGTGCTTATAAATTATTTAAAATTCATCTACAATGTTGCCATCATGCTGAAAACAATTAAAGAGTGCCGTGACCACTTCCTCGCCATGAGCACAACGTTTAGTGTGCGCCTGAAATCGAATTCGAGTTTGCAAAGTGAACCGCTCAAATGCCAGTCGGAACAAAAACAACATTAACGCGTGTGATCGAAAAAAGCGAAGCACAAAAGCAATGCATTTGTTTACATTGATAAAAAAACAATTCTTTAATTCACGGCCGTAGAAACGCAAATCTTCCAGCACAACAGAAACATCCCGCCCGCTTAGCATAGCGCTTAGCATAACCTAGCGGCACAAAACTTCCCACAATCCCCACCCACCCTAACATACTATGCAGGCCAAGAAGCGCTACATACTCGTCTTCGTTACCTGCGCTTTTCTGGCCTATTGTTACTTTGGTGGCTATCGACTGAAATCTGCCTTGACACAGCCCAAGTATTCCACATTTGCAGAGTTGAAAATTTCGCCGGAGCAGCTACCCAGCTACCTTTCCTACGAAGATGAGACTGATGATGATGATACGGTTTGGTTTTCGCATGAGCGGTCGCAGCGACCAGATGCAACAGCATCGAATCAGGAACAATTCGCCCTTGCGGCAGCGCAAAAATACAAAGCAACGCATTCCTGCCGCATGGAGACCTGCTTCGATTTCACCAAATGCTATGAACAATTTCTGGTGTATGTCTACCCACCGGAGCCGGTCAATTCGCTTGGTTCAGCTCCGCCCATTTCAGCAAACTATCAAAAAATCATAACCGCGATACGCGAGTCACGTTACTTTACGCCCGATCCGGCGCGTGCCTGTCTTTTTGTGTTGGGCATCGATACGCTCGATCGCGATTCTCTGTCGGAGGACTACGTGCGTAACGTGCCATCGCGTCTGGCGCGTCTTCCGCACTGGAATAACGGTCGCAATCATATCATCTTTAATCTGTATTCGGGCACCTGGCCGGACTATGCGGAAAATTCACTGGGCTTTGATCCGGGCGAGGCGATCTTGGCCAAGGCCAGCATGAGTGTGTTGCAGAGGCGGCCAAACTTTGACGTCAGCATACCGCTGTTCCACAAGCAATTTCCATTGCGTGCCGGTGCCACCGGCCTGTCGCTAACCAACAACTTTCCGGCCAATAAAAAATACTTGTTGGCCTTCAAGGGCAAGCGGTAAGTAAACAATAAGCAATATGTAAATATTTTGGTTATTCATTAGGTTATTCAAAAAATTTAATTTGCTACAATTTAGTAAACGTTTGCAGCGGAAGGGGAGGGTGTGTATTTTGCTGCCGTTGGCAATGATTTCAATAATAAACTTTGTTCTCAAATTACCATCCATAAAATAAATCTCGCATTCATTTTAATTATTTATCCAATAAAAACCTGAGCTCCACTCTGCTCAACTGCCAAAAACATTGGTGATGGCTTTCATTTAAATTGTTTAAATTGCTTTTGACTTATTTTTTTTTCCTGTATTTAAGTGCATTTCGTGTTACCTAATTTGATTGTTTAACATGCGAAGTCAGGCAAATAGAGCAAAAGGAGCAGCAGCACAGCAAAAAAATGTCCTTTCTGTGAGTAATTTTAACAACAGTGAATACTGTTGACACTGAATGCTGTCCTTTGCTGCATTCCTACCCCTCCTCATTCGCTTAACGTGGAATTGCTAGCACGTAAGTCCAAATAATTACCTCGTAATTTATTAAAATTGTATTGTTTGCCATGCTTTATGCATGCGACATATTTTTTTTTAAGGAATTCCTTTTACAGCTCATTGCTTGCCATTTTTGTGCGTAACTATTTATCGTTATATATCAACATCAATTAAAAACTGCTCATTTTTCATCTCACTTCTTTCGTTCCGCACCGCTCAGTAACTAGACCTTTCTTTGTGCCATCTTCTTTCCTGCCTTACATTGTTGTGGTGCTCCAACACTGCTCTTGCCTCATTTATCATTGTTCGCTATTTTGTTTACATTGTTGACTTGACTTGGTTGAAGCACTTAATTGCCATGAAAATACTTACATGCTGCGCCAGCATTAACAGCTCTTCAATAGCTGTGACATGGTTGGCGACAGTTTCGGATTTCGTTGGGCGAACTTGATTACACAATTATAATTCAATGTGTACGCGATTCGTGTGCTCAGTTCATTTACCTTCAGCGACACTATGTTACTGGAATTATGAACAGTATGGACAATGAAAAAAAAAAAAAAAGAAAGAAACAACAACAACTGACTGATTAAATTAAGATATCATATTTTTATCGTTATTTACAAAATAATTATTTAGTTATGTTTAAAGCTTTATTCTGAGCGTGTCAAAGCCTTAAGGTTCAATGCCTTAAATACATAAATCGATTGTAGCTAGAAGGAAAAAATAGCGTTAAACATGCTATGAGAAAGGTGACTCAGAACTTACTTGAACTTTCGGTTCATTTAAAATATAGTATGTATTTTAAACAAGCACAAAATTTATGTCTTGTCAAAGAGCCATGACACGCACTTTTTTAAATTACTTTTTGTTAAATGGACACTTGTTAAATAGACAAAAAATTCGAATGAAAAAATAAAAATCAATTTTTTATATTTTACATTGCGTTGTTCTAAATATCATTAAATTCCACATTTGTATCCAGTTCGGGTAAGAGTTTACTCCAATTTACTAATGAATAGATATTTTTTAGTATAATTTTATAATTAGTATGACAAAAAAATGAAACACACAAACCAAAAATAGGTTTTTATAAGCATATAGCTTACTGCTGCATTCTGTATCACGAAGAAGCAATACTTTATTCCATACAAAATTGTATTGTTTCTCGTGTCTTTCTTAACGTTGGGTTTGCTTATTCATGATACAGAATAAAGCACTTGGTTTTTCTATTTTGCAGTATACGAGGGCAAGATGAAAAGTTCCTGAAATTTAAAAGAGATAGCACACAATCGCTAATTCCAAGTGGCACTTGTGAATAACTCGAAAAGTTCATAAAAAAGTTCAGAAATATCATAAAAACAATACCAAATTTCACCAAAAAACAAGAAAATCTCACAAAACAGAATCTAAATTTCACAAAAAAAGACCACAAATTAAAATTTTAAATTTACAAAAAAATTAAGGGAGCTAGATAGGGTACCAATTTTTTTGTTTCTTTATATGTATGTTAGTCGAATAATAAAAGGTACCAGAAGCGTACCGAGACCATGTTGACAGGAGAGTAGTTAGGTATTTTGGTCGATTGAATACCTTAAGTTTTTAATAATTTATTATAAAATATATAAAATAAAACTTACAAACTAATATAATAATAAATATTTAACAAAAGGAAAAATTATATATTTTTTAGAAACTCAACATTAGATAGAAAAGCAGTTATCAAGTAATTTTTTAAATGATAATTTAAAAAAAAATCTAAATTATTTGCATTATATTTCATGATATTTCATTATACAAAGATAAAGTACGAGCTCATTGGCTCATGGCTCATGAAGTGCATAAAGAGTTCTATGGATTTCTGAATGAAATAACGAGTAATGGCGTAATGTCCTTGCAGGAATATTAAAAGAAACAAATTACATGAATAAAATTGCGAGCTTTAGATCAAATAAGTTTTTAAGAAGGCAATAACAACAACGAAAACTCTGTATAGAGTCAATCACTTAGCTGACTAGACAGGCAGTTTCGGAAATCGCTACATTTTCCTCTTCGGTAGCCTTTGAGTGATTAAGCTGTGATCAACTCACTGTTTAAATAAGTATATGACTGCGCAGATATTGAAATTCATTCTTTTGAATTGTATGGCTGCTAATCATATGACATTTCAAAGCAGTAGGTAAATGTTTACCCAAAGGCTTAGATACCAAAAAAGCACATCTATTAAGCAAAATAGATGCAACGCCATCATTATCT
The DNA here is from genome assembly GCA_963920525.1 of Dichetophora obliterata. Taxonomy (NCBI): domain Eukaryota; kingdom Metazoa; phylum Arthropoda; class Insecta; order Diptera; family Sciomyzidae; genus Dichetophora; species Dichetophora obliterata. The sequence goes on along the minus strand of OY986437.1, from coordinate 264,944,049 downwards.
GCCTAAACCGAAACATTAATTTTTAACATAGCTTCACAAATCTCCTCTTCAGATAAGACTACAGATCGAAGGTTTAAAAATGAAACCACATTATCTAAAATTGACTCATCAAAACTAGAATTTACTATAACTTAGAGTAATCAGCAAACAGATTTACCGTATCTTCAATTGTAAAAGAATGAATACCCAAGTTGTGTGTCGAGGTAGGAATGTAAGAACCATCTCGCTTCGATTGAATAAAATGCCGAAAAAATTTGGGACTAATTTTAATATTGTTTTCACACCGCAAAATATATTGCGTACATTGAAATTTATTTAAAAAATTAAATTCCCTCATATAATGAACGTATATTAAGTGATACTGAGAATCATAAGTAATTTCTCATGAGAGTAATAGTATTTGTATATGTGTTTATTAGATCAATTATGTTGACATTTAAGAATAATATTTTACATACCGCATGAACGGGGAGATAACAACTAAACATTGTTTTTAAATTGAACATTAAATAAATTTATAAAAAGAAAAACATTATATAAATTAAATTAAAAATTATTAAGAATTACATTGAAAATTTAAAGAAAATTATAAGGAAATGACAAGTGTAAACTTAAACACTATATTACTATTGAACAAAAAGAAAAAGAGATTATATATAAGGCTTTAAAGAGAATAGAAATTCGGAATAGCGTATAAGAAAGAATTAAGAGAAGTATTTGAAAATTAAATGCTTAAAGTACTTTATTTTTGAGACAACTTTTAAATTATTAGGCAGTGAATTCCAAAGGTCTGATCGCGCTAACGAAAAACAATCTACTGGAGTTTTTGAAATTGTACGTCAAAATAACGAGGTTCATGCTTCTGCTTGATCGACAGAATTGTAGCTTTTCAAATAGAAAACTAGGACAACGCGAGTGTATGATTCTATGCAAAAAAAAAAATGCAAGTTCTTGCATTAAGGTATTTGGGTAAACTCCGACCTTATATTTTATTAGAAAAATATGAAATATGATCAAACTTCTTGAGACCGTAAATATATCGCGCTGCGTTGTTAAAAGCGACTAGAAGTTTGTGCAAAGATCTCGAATCGAGTTTGCTAAAAACAAGTTCCGAATAAGTTAAAGTTGGCAATATCAGCTGCAAGATGAGTTTCTTCTTAGTTTCGACCGGCACAAATGTTGCAGTCATTCGAAGGTTTCGTAAGACAAAGTAGATTTTGCATAAGCATGAGTTAATGTGATCTTCGCAAGATAGGGACGAGTTGATCCTGTTTCCAAGATAGTGGCCTTACTAACAAATATTAATTTAATGCTATTAAGAAAAATTGAAGAAACATTATTGTTACTATAAAGTGTCTTAGAAATCGGCAGGACAAAATATTTAAGAGGGTTTATCTGCAGCATGTTTGCTCTGGCCCATTCAGCTACTTTATTTAGATCTTCGATTACTTTTGTACATAGCTCATCAAGTCCGATGGGCCTTGACATATACAATTGTAGGTCATCAGCATAGGCATGCATGGTAACATGACTGCATTTACTGATAATATCATTAATAAACATAGTAAACAAAAGTGGACCAAGAACTGACCCTTGCGGAACTCCACTTGAGGTTCTTTTAAGCAACGAAAAACTAATCCCCACTTTGACTCTTTGAGATCTACCACCCAAATAGCTTTCCAAGACACGAGATGCTGTATCCGATAATCCAAAGTTTTTTTAAGCTTACTAAGCAAAATTATATGGTTCACAGTATCAAATGCCTTAGAGAAATCTAAAAGACATAGCAAGCTTAATTGACCCAAATCATATGGCACTCTTATGTCATCCAGAACTTTTACCATAGCAGTTGAACAGCTGTGCCCTTGACGAAAACCAGACTGAAAATGTGACTTATTTGCTATAAAATTTGTTCAGCCATTAGAGACTCACAGATTTTAGAGATAGAGCATACTATTCTCTGCTTGTTGGTCGAAAATCAGCTAGTTCGCCATCATTAGATTTTTTTGCTATAGGAATAATGGTTGCAACTTTCCAAATCTCAGGATATCGTGAAGTTGTGAAGCAGTGATTTATTATATGCGTAACTGGACTGATTATATATGGCAGTAAACATTTAAGAAATTTTATAGAAATACCATCTTCACCAGTAGCATTTGATTTAATCTTTTAAAAGCAACGAGCAACGTCAAATTCACTTACTGCATCAAATTGAAATTCATTTAGTATATTTCGAATAGATATTTCGTCATATTCAGACATGGGTGAAGAACCATTTATAGACCTAGCAACGAAAAAGTAATTTAGTAGATTAGGGTCAATACGGCATGCTTCAGATTCTACTTTATACACACCTAAGCTCCTAAGATTGGACCATAGCTGCTTCGTGGGTAGTGATGGATTTATCTTGGACATGAAGACTTCTGTTTTGATAGCCAAACAGCACTCGTAGCATCATTTCTCAGTTTTTTCGTAACTCCCAGCTTAGAGCAGTGGGGTTACGCTTCCATTTGCTATAAGCTCTATTGCGCCTTTTTAATGATGACTTTACAGAATACGTAAACCTGGGACAAGTAATCATGAGAATTTCTTAGTTTATATATAACTAAAAAGTAAACAGAGCTTTACTTCATGAAATATTTTTATTCTAAATATTTATATTAATAATCAGCCTTTGCCTTTTGCGTCCATGCAATGTGAACCACTGGTTGATGTGGCAGTAGCCGCTCCTTCAAATGTTAACACCGTACCATCATTGAACAATGCTCCAGATTCGAATTTAGTTGTCCACGACCTATGCAGTCCTGTGAAACAATCTAATAAATTGCCTATAGTTTTGCCTAATCAAACTAAAATGCCAAAACAGCCTCTCGAGGCCACTGAATGTGGCCCATTGATTGATTTGGTGGCAGTAATCCGGCCACCACGTAAATCCATCTTTGTCTCGAGGCTAGCTCCCGCCACAAGTGTTGAAAATGTTCTGGCATATGTTCAAAGTAAGATTCCGCATTCAGGTTCAACCATCACTTGCTTAAAGTTCACACAAAAACCTCAACAGGGTATTGCTTCGTTCAAAATCTATGCTCATGAGTCAGACTATGCTCAAATAATATGCAAAGACTTCTGGCCTTTCGGGGTCCTAGTTCGTGACTTCATTCCACGTCCTAGGCAATCTCACCATTTAAGCAACCAGACTCTAAATGACTTCCCCTCAATCTCTTCAAAAAACTAACGAACTGTGTTTTTACAACTGAGTGTGCCTCAAATGCAAATCTAAATTTACCGTCAAACTGCAACACTGTCAAAAATTATTTTAAATTCTACTACCAAAATTTGTCTGGGATGCGCTCTAAACTTAATACAACGCACTCTTTTTGCACTGAAAATGATTTTGATGTATTGATATTAGTTGAAACCTGGCTTACCAATGATTTTTTTGATGAGGAGATTGCTGACCCATCTATCTTCCAAGTTTATCGCAAGGATCGTTCTGCTGTTCAAACTGGTTGCTCTAGAGGTGGGAAAGTTCTAATTATCGTCCGTAAAAATTTATGTTCATCGCTATGCAATATTGACACGTTGAATGGATTGATTGACCAGGTTTGCATCTCCATCCTTCTTCCTAAAGGAAAAATTTTCGTTTGTGCCTCTTAGATCCCGCCAACCAGTTCTAATGAAATCTATAGTGCACACGTCAACAATATATTAACACTATCCGCAGATGACGAATGTGAACATTTTTGCGTCGTTGGAGATTTTAACCTCAGCAAATTAAATTGGGCCTTTTCAACCGATGACAACGTATACTTACCAACAAATGTTAACCATGCTTATGAAATTCATCTCATCGATAGTTTTTTCAGTTTGGATCTTATACAAATTAATACCATTTTCAATAAGTTACGTAATTTACTCGATTTAATTTTTATAAATAAGTCACTTAGTTTTGATTTATATGAGTGTCCTTTCCCTATTTCTGAACATAGTATTCATCACTCGGCCATTGCCTTTAATATTAAATTTTATGATTTTATGAATTTCTCAGTGTTACAAGTTCTACAAAACATCATTATGATTTTAAAAATTGCAATCTTGGAACTATTAATCGGCTCATTACTGATATTAATTGGGAATCGTTGTTTGATAATTTGGATACTCCTGGTTGCTATGATATCTTTCTTAAGCACCTATCCAATATCTTCGCAAATAATATTCCTTTTAAGACCAAATTACATAAGCTTCCTTGGTATACTAGAGGGTTGAAAACACTGAAAAATTTAAGGAATAAATATTTCAATGAATTTAGACGAACTGGAAACCTCGATTGCAAAGCAAAGTATTTACATTTCGCTCGAGAATTTAATTTTTTGAACAAATTTCTTTATAAGCAGTACATTCTTAGCATTGAAAATCGTATACAAACGGATGCCAAGTCCTTCTGGAGCTTTATTAAATCTAAAAATACTTCATCAACTATCCCCTCTTCTATGTTTTATATGGATAAAATATCAAACTCTGCTGCTAAAACAGCTCAATTGTTCGCTGACTATTTTAAGTCTAATTTTGACCAAAATTTGGCTTCTGTTAACCCTCAGGTTGTTGATAATATTGACTTTTGCGTAAACTTTGGCTATTTATCGGTCTCCCTGTCTGACATTAAAACAGCTATTGCCTCCCTGAAAAATTCAGTTAAGTGCGATCTTGATGGTCTTAGTGCTTATTTACTTAAACAATGTGTTCATTCTTTATCCGTACCAATTTATATAATTTGCAATAAATCATTAAAATCTGGTGAATTCGTTGATAAATGGAAAGTTTCGCTTATCACACCCATATTCAAGGCTGGCAACAAGCACGATGTCCTAAACTATAGACCAATCTCAAAGTTGACTAACGTTTCAAAGCTTTTTGAAAAAATTGTTAAAGATAAAATGTACTTTGCTATAAAAAACTCAATTTGTCCAAACCAACATGGATTCGTATCTGGCAGGTCAACTACAACTAACCTGAGTGTCTTCACAAATTACTGCATCTCTTCTTTTGAAGATCGGCACCAACTTGATGTCGTTTACTCTGACATCTCTAAGGCTTTTGACAGGTTGTCACACGATATTTTATTGCTCAAGCTAGCCAAACTTGGTTTTCATTCAATTTTTCTATCTTGGTTGAGTTCATACCTCTCAAATAGGGTTTCTTATGTTGTCATCGACAATGCAAAATCTTCGCCATTTTTAGCAGTGTCTGGGGTTCCACAAGGTAGCATCCTTGGACCATTACTTTTTGTTATCTTCATTAATGATGTTTCTAAATGCTTTCTTAATGCTCAATTTTTACTTTATGCGGATGATCTTAAGGTTTTCCTTAAAGTTAAAAGTGATTGTGACGCTTCTCGTGTCCAGTCTGATCTTGATAATGTCTTTTCCTGGTTTAAACAAAACAAGTTATCTCTTAACCTCGGAAAATGTTATGTTGTCTCTTATTACAAGCTCCACTCACCAACTATTTTTGATTATAATTTTGATAACACTAAGTTAGCCAGATTATCAGAAATTCGTGACCTTGGAGTAATTTTTGATTCTAGCTTAACTTTTAGCCCTCACTTAAATAGAATTATCCCCAAAGCATATTCACTTTTAGCGTTTCTTAGGCGAAACAGTGTTGGGTTTGTTGACCCTTACACACTTAAAACATTATATACTTCCCTTGTTAGAACTAGCCTTGAATGCGCCTCATTTATTTGGGGTCCTTTTTACTCGATACATATTGCTAGACTGGAAAAAGTTCAAAAAAGATTCTTAAAATTTGCTTTGCGCTCTTTTAGTTTTCCTGAACCTCTTCCCTCATATAGGACACGTCGGTTGCTTATTGGTCTTTCATCTCTCGAAGATAGAAGACTACTGCATAGTATCATGTTTATTTATGATCTGATTAATGGAAATGTTATTTGTGAAAACTTACTTAAATTAATATCGTTTAATATTCCGCAAAAGTCTTTACGAAGCTCGAATTATTTTTACATTAGTTGTCATAGAACTAATTATGCCACTAATGAGCCAATTAATAGAGCTCTTATAGCTTTAAACAGTATCTATAATAATAACTTACTCGATTTTTCTATGCCCAAAGTTGCTTTTAAAACCACTATTACACTGTTGTTAAATAAAAACTGGTTTTAATCTTTATTGTATTATTTTTAAATTATGTTGCTTAGTCTGTAAGGATATTGTCCATAGACGTTAACAAATAAATAAAATAATAATAAAAATAATAGTAATTTTATTAAATAAAAAAATGAGAATTTATTTTATAAGTATAATAACATATGAATATTATTTGTTATTTTTTTATGGTAGCCCATAGTTTCGTAAGCTTATCTGATGGCGTTTTCGTTTCTCGAAAAATGCTACATTTTACATTTTGAAAGTAGAAAAAATTTAGAATTCTCAAAGATGCCAAAAAGAGGGCAGAAAAAATGCAACATTTTTTCGAGAAACGAAAACGCCATTAGTTAATAAGATCAACTATATCCTTTTCTAAATGTTTTTTTATAATTCTAAAAAATATAAACTAGTTAAGCCACAAACCACCAAGCAGACGAGACAGACTGTTTCACTGATCGGTACATCAACTCTTCAGTAGTCTTCTGTGGTTTCTGCAGTCCATCCATGGTAGAAGGATAGAGGTATATGCAACGCTGACTGTGCTCTCTTTCCATACTGCCATGTCTGTCAAATTTAGCTGTGTGGCGAATGGAAACAAAAGAAAATAAAGAAAAAGTTTTGCTTCGTTTTGACAATTCCGGCAGTATGCTCTCATCTGGTGCATATACCTGTATTCTTCTACCATGAGTCCATCCATTTTAATAAGCTTATGCTCACAATTTCTACTCTTTTACAAACAGCATAAATTCGAAAAAATGTCTACATGGATTCTGCAAGATTTGTTGCTGTGCTCTTTGTTTACTTCTTTATCAAGAATCAATTTATGCTCCCAACAGTTTGCTGGTATAACTAAAACTAGAGATGAGCGCGTGCCACGAATTTTGTCGTGACACGGCGTGTCACGCTGAATCACTGGTGATTCTGAGCGAACCACTAAAAACACAACGAAATATTTGTGAGCGTGCGTGATGGAATTTTCCCTCGTGCGTGACTTAAATTTCTTCGTGTCACGACTTGTTTATATTACTTTTTCAACTTTTCCACTCCCAAGTTAAGGCGTTTTCCAAGCGCGTCGGAAGCGAATTTCATCTGGGGGGCAGTACAAATGGGGGGGGGGCAGTACAAATGCTGGTTCAAAAAAAGTTCACTAAAATTTCTTCAAATGAAACATGAAGAAGAAAGAAAAAAAATATATATAATACAAAAATATTATCGTTGTAAAAAAACTGATATTTTGAATAACTTTTCTTTTTAAATTGTTTATCTAGGTAAAAAAATAGGGGGACAACTGCCCTCTTTCCCCCGCTTGCTACGCCAATGACGTTTTCCCTTTATTTCTTATAACTATTTTGCTATTAGTAAGTTGACTTGTTTCTAATTATGTCATGCTAATCTTAAGTCAATTTTTATTTTTCTATTTTTATTTTTTAATTAATGTCTTAAAGACAATTAATGTCTTATTTGATTTCTTATTTTTTAATTATTACTAAACAATTGTTATTCCAAACCAAATTTGTTGTTTTTGTTATACTATAAAAGAACCTAGTTCTTATTGCATTAATTTATTTTACATAAATCTATGTCGATAAGCAATAATCGCTTAAGTCGACTTAAGACAGAACTGAGTTATTGATGTAGCTATGTTCCACGCATATAGCACTATAAACACACAAAATCTGAAAGTTCTAGCTTTACCATAGCCAAAGTTATGACACAAAAACAAAAAACCCTTTCATATAACTTATATGGCGATTGAAAACTTTGAAGCAAGATTTCTCGAAACTTTGAAATTAAACTAAGCTGTTATTGCTTATCGACACAGAAATAATGTTTTTACATTTTTTTTTGTTTTGTTCTTTAATGAACATTTTTCTTAATTTTATACTGAAAAAAAAATTAAAAAGTTTGAAATAAAAAGTATTATTTCAACGTCTGGTAACAATAATATCTGTGGAGTTTTGACAAATCAACTCAAGTCTATCTGAAATTCATAAGCAAAACAACTTAAGTCTATATGAATTTAAAAAAAAAAGACAAAAACACATAGTTACAGTTTCTACAAAAACAATTTAGTTTTATTAAAATTGCATGAAAAATACTTTTGAAGACTATTTCAAGTCCCTTGCAATTCTTCTACATTGTTGCATTTTTTCTGCAACTAATTTGGCTCTTTTAAGGGAAAGATTCAAAACGTCTCCTCGAAGGCAGACGTAGTTAAAAGCGTAATATATTTCCAAAAAATGTACATTGTAAAATTCAACTTGAAGTCACTTGAAATAATATTGGTCTTTGTTGTACTCTTATGCATATGCAAGAAGCTGTTTTGATAACGTTGCAATGACATCAAGACGTGAGGTCGTTAAATCATGTAAAAATTCTCTAAATTAAGGAGAAACCTCTATAGAATTAAGGAAAAATCCATGCCTATGAATTGAAGCCACAGTTTCTTAATTTAAGGGAAGCAAATTTTTTTGAGTGTGGTAAAAAGGTATAGAGAGCGTAAGAATATTCCAGATAAATGATTGCTATAAAATTAAATCAACTTTGTTTTTATTAAGTTTGACTTTGTTTATTAAGTTCTTGAATTCAATCATGTCTTTTGTGCTAAACTACTTACTATTTTGTAGGCTATCATTTGAAGATTAAGTGAAATAAAATATCGATCCCCACTAAAATTTTCCAGCACATATTACAAATGGTGCCACTTAAATCAAAAAATAATGGTCAAAGCATTTACTTGATAATTCGAAACTTCTTACAACAGATTTGCTATAGTAGCAGCTGATGATCAATCGGTAATTGTCACCAACATCAAAGAGGGGATACAAAGTAACATTGTAAATATGTATCGTTATCATTATCGATGTTGTGAGGCTTCAACTGGCTCCAAGGAAATTAAATCGAATTGAAATTCGCAGCACACTCTTTGTTGTTGTTGTTGTTGTTGTTGTACGAACAAGCATCACATCCAACTAGACTGCGGATGAACTGGAACTCTTGACGGCCAAAATATTTTGTTCGCGTCGAGTTGTGGTCTCCACTCGATGCTTCAACGTTCTAACTAGTTGAGTTTTAATAAAAACTTTTTATTCCTTTTTTTGCTTTTTTTTTTGTTTCATTTTCATTGTCGTCTTTTGATGAGTATTAATGGGACCGGACCACACTCATCGCTATCATCGCTGACATTGTTGTCGCTGTTGTTGGTGTTGTTGCAATGAACTCGCGTCGGTCTGTTGGTATCTCCAGCTCGTTTATCAATTTAAATTATTTCTAATGACTTCGATAACAACTCTGATAGCAACAAAACCACAGCAGTTAAGGGCAAAAATACTTCAAATGACACACACACACACATACACATACTGGAAGTATGAATGCTTAACTAGTCAGTTACAGAGTTACAGTCAGCATGGATGCAGAAATGCGGAAACAGATGCAAACTCAATGTTTTGAAATTGATGAAAATGCACTGCAGTGAAAATGTAATCGTTACGAAAAACGGGTGCCATGCGTTGAACAATGCACAACGCATGACCCACGATGCTTGTCAGATGTAGCTAAAGTTTTGCATTCGAAATATGATACGCTTGGCCGCGCTTGAGCTCGAACTGAGTGAGCGGGAAGTGGAATGGAACTGCATAACTAATTATGGAAAGAAAATAGTTAAAGTTGAGCTGCCTCTACTTGCAACACTAAAAAAACTGCACAGTTTTGTTCAGTCACAAAACAAATGTCCCCCACGTCACCAAAATTTCTTCCTGCCTTCACTAACTGTGCCCTAAATTTTTAAAACCTTACTTTAACTCATTTTTTCAAGTTTTGAAAAATACGTATCTCACTATAGCTATGCCACTTTCACTAAGTAAGTAGGCCTCTATATTTCTTTTCCTTTAACCTTCTACTCAACCGGCTCTTTTTTCTTTCTTTCTCATTCATGCATAGATAATGGAGAAAGAAATAGAGACATAGAGACTGACAGATAGATGGGCAGACAGTTTGTCATTGGTCCCATAACTCTTATGGTTTGTTGTCTATATCAGTGTTTGTTAACATGACACGCTGGAAGCTATTCATTGCCAACATGAGCAGCAATTAGCTCATTGTGCGGCACTATAACTACTCCAAAAAAATTTGCATAATGTACACTAGAACCAACAACAACAACAAGAACATCAGCAAAAAGTTTGCTACTTTCTTCATGGCAATTAATACTGCCACAAGCAGGCGACACTTTCAGGAGGGGCGGCTCAAAAAGCCATAAAGAGGAATAAAAGTCATAAACTTAAATGCAAATTGATGAAATAAACAAAGAAAGTGTTAGTGTTGGTGTTGGCGATAATGGTGTGTGGAGTTCTTTCAGGCCCACTCCAAACATTCAAAAATGCCAACACATTCCAACACAACACTGATTCCTACCATGACTATATATGCGTCTCACGCTTACTAGCCTTAAAATTTGAGAGTTCCTGCAGGAGTCATTATTGTTGTGAACCTAGAGACAACATTAATGTCCTTCAAGTGCTCAAATGTACTTTGAGCTTAAATTATTTTTCTATTTTAAGGAAAGTGTTCGAAAAGGAAGAGAGAACCGAAGCGATGGTATCAGTGCGAATACTATGTTAGCCTGTGGTGGTGACTAGCTAGTTGTCATAACATAATTGCTTTTATGTCGAATTGAGTGTACTTAAGCATACATAGGAAATACAATAATATATATTTAATTATGACATTTGTGCTGATGTAAAAAATATCTTATACTGAATAAATTGATAAATAGATCACTCACTTTAAATGACAAAAAAAATTATATATGCATTTATTCGACGACTTTTAGCAATATACTTAAACTACTGTTACTTAAAAATTAAAAAAAATTTATAACATAAAATGATTAAAAAAAATAAAAAAATATCAAAAAATATCAAAATAAAAAAAAATAAAAAAAATATGAAAAAATATCAAAATAAAAAAAAATAAAAAAATATTACTATAAAAAAGCAATAAAAATAACAATAAAAAAATTGGAGCGGTAGGGGTACCCCTACGAAGTTCCTTACGCTTTTTCCTCAACTCGGAATGTAATTCGAAAGAAAGAAAATCCTGAGCGTTGAACATTCATCATGTTCCTTGAATGAAGCTTGAGTTGATTGAAAAATTGGATTGAAAATTGGACTAGCTTAAGAGTATATAAAAATAAACCACAATTTTAGGGTCCACCCTAGTGTCAAAACTTTTTTAAATCCTTACATCAGCTTCGAAATCAGCAACCAGCGCATCTACAAAGAGTATAAAACAAAAACACATTTTTAGAGGCCACTCACTCTAGTGCAAACAATTTTTTAAAAATTCTAACATAAGATTCGAAATCAGCCACCCCTTTATACTGGCAGCACATGCACAAAGAGTATAAAGCAAATAAAACATTTTTGGAAACCACCCTAGTGTCAACAATTTTTTTTTAAATTCTAATATCAGATTCAAATTCAGTGACCAGCTCTTCTACAAAAAAAAAAAATATAAAAAAAAAACAACATTTAAACGGTCCACCCTAGTGTCACAAACTTTTTGAAATTTTAACATAAGATTTGAAATCTGCGACCCCTTATGCTGCTAGAATATATACAGAGAGTCTAAACCAAATAACACATTTTCAGGGTTCACCCTAGAGTCAAAAAACTTTTTAAAGCCTTACATCAGCTTCGAAATCAGCAACCAGCGCAACTACAAAGAGTATAACACAAAAACATATTTTTAGGGGCCAGCCTAGTGTATACAATTTTTTAAAAATTCTTACATAAGATTTGAAATCAGCGACCCTTCAATACTGCCAGCGCATACACAAAGAGTATAAAGCAAATAAAACACTTTTAGAATCCACCCTAGTGTCAACATTTTTTTTTTAAATTCTAATATCAGATTAAAATTCAGTGACAAGCTCTTCTACAAAAAATATAATGAAAAAAAAAAACATTTAAAGGGTCCACCCTAGTGTCAACATTTTTTTTAAATTCTAATATCAGATTCAAATTCAGTGACCAGCTCTTCTACAAAAAAAATATAAAGAAAAAAAAACAACATTTAAACGGTCCACCCTAGTGTCACAAATTTTTTGAAATTTTTACATAAGATTTGAAATCTGCGACCCCTTATGCTGCTAGAACATATACAGACAGTATTAACCAAAAAACACATTTTCAGGGTTCACCCTAGAGTCAACAAATTTTTTGAAATTTTTACGTCAGGTTTGAAATTAGCGACCCCTTAAACTGCTAGACCATATACAGAGAGTATAAACCAAAAAACACATTTGTAGGGTTCACCCTAGTATGAACATTTTAAAAATTCGATGATAAGATTTGATATCAGCGATCAGCGCATCTACAAAGAGCATAAAAGACACCTATTTAGGGTCCAGCCTAGTGGCAAAACACTTGCACAAAAAGTATATAATAAAAACACATTTTTAGGGATCACACTAGTGTCAAAAATACTTTTTGAAATTCTTACGTCAGATTACACTGTTCTACACACATTTGCTACAGTTTCTATTTCTGAAAACTTAATTGCAATAAAGTTTCTCACGTATGATTTAAAACAAACATATAAATAAAAAGAACAGAGAGCTCTAACGAAATTTCTACGTGTCAGAAACAGAGACACTCAAAGAGAGAGATAAAGATAAAAAGAGAGTTGCGCACTGGCCCACTCGTTTGTTACTCTAGTCGAATTTCAATACTCGCACGCATGCCTTTATTAGTAGAAGGCAGCACTGGGAGTTAAGAAGTACCTGTGCAATTGATTGCGGTAAGAATTACGATTATTTAAATCGTAATTTAAAAAATTTTTAAATTAATCCTAATTTAAATTAAAAAAATTTAATAAAAATTTTTTAAATTAGGATTACGGCAAATCTTTCATTGAACGATCTTAGATTATGATGCAGCAATCGTAATTTTGAAAAAGTCGAAATTACGATTACTGCAATCGTAATCTAAGTTCATTCTATGAAGAATAACGTTAATTGTGATCTCGTGTTTTCTTTGATAAGGATAACAGTAATCGATTACAAGGATTACTTTTTCTAGCTTTTAGTGAAAATCACTGTCATTTATAATAAAGTGTATTACGATTGCGATTTTTTTTAACCCTTTCAGGCCGTGATGCATCAATTGTGCGGGTAACTTTTAGTCTAAATATCTTTACTGCTATTTCACGAATGTTGATCAATTTTACATGTATCGATTGCGCAGGTTATTGTTTATGTTTGCATTTCATATTGTTAAGCTGTTAATTTGGTCATTTCTGAAATTTTCACGAAAGTCTTGCGTCACATTTAATTTTTTTTTTTAAAATGAATCGTAGAAGTTAGTTTTTTTTTTCATATGCTAAAATACTAATAGCGCAATTTTAGTGAAGTTGACACATTTTAACTAAAAAAATATTATATTTTAAAATCTCAAATAATTTGACAACATTTGATGCAAAATAAATATTTTCAGTACAAACTTTCGTTGCTTGCAAATCCTTTAAGGATATAAAAATATCAAAATTTAGGCATTGAATATGTTTTCATATCATATAAAGACCATTTACTCCAAAAATATCATAAAAAATTCTCAGTAGCTTAGCGTCAGGTCTGAAAGGGTTAAGATTACTACAATCGTAATCGTGTGGTAGTAAATCGTAATTCTTATCGCCCAGCTCTGGTAGAAGGATTGCTATTATAAGTGCTTTTATTGGAGTCAATATACCTTCTATTAAAAAATTTTTTAAAGAAATTTAGAAGAAATTATAAATAAAAGAGAATGTTCTCGTAATTTTCATATAAAGTTAATGGACTTGTTTATGAGTCAAAAATTCAGCCGTCAAAAATGATGGCCCGCTGGAAGCGGCTATCATACGGATTTTTTAGCCCTTCAGCACTTATATCTAAACCCATTAACTTTTTTACATGAAACGAGAAAATTTTCTAGTCCTTTCTTTCTCGCGACTCTAAAGAGGCCTGCTAGAAGCCTGAGAATGCATTTGAGAATGCATGTTAGAAAGAAAAGTAATATAAATATCAACTTGCAATATAACACGACTGACAATTTCCAGATTTGAACCCACGTCCTCTCATGTGCCGGTCCGACACCTTATCCACTCGTCTACAGCAGTTGCTAACAAACTTTAGCTTGTTTTGCATCATTACAAATGAAAGTAAGCTTTTGAAAACGCGGATTCGAGACCCAGGTCAGCTAATAAAAATTTTTTTATTGTTTTTGAAATCTGCATTTTTTTACAAATTTTTCTGTTCATTTAAAAGTTATTTTTTTAATTTTTTTTGAAAATTTGTTCGTACAAAAATAATTGAAAATACTTTGAATTTTTCCATATAAAATTTTTCATATAACATGATATGTAATGTGTTAAATTTCGGAGACCTGGATTCGAGACCCAAGTCGGACAAAAAAATTTTTTTTTTATTGGAAATTTTTTTAAATTGTGCGGTCATTCATAATTTTTTTAAAATTTTTTAAAAATTTTTTCATATAAAATATTATTAAAAGACTCCAAACTAGGGCTTGCAATTTCGGGTTGTTTTGGCGATCCCGAAATTTTCAAATTTCAATCCCGGGAAATTTTCAATCCCGCAATTGCAACTGTATTGAAAAAATTTTTAAATAATTTTTAGAATTGAAAGATCTTGTTTTCTTCAACAAAATATACGTAAAAAAATCTGAAATCGATTTTAAACTAAATGTTATTGAAGCAACCAAATGTTATTGAAGCAACCAAATGTTATTGTATTTTCATTGCAAAAAATTATTATGTCCGGTTTCCAATTTTAATAGCAATATAACGCAATAAAATTATTTTTTAAAATGTTTATTTTGCATGAAAGGCAATTCAAACAAAAAATTTAAAAATGTTATAAAAATGAACAGTGCAAAAAATAGTGAACGGAATAGTGAAATTTAATTGTTTAATGTTTGATTGTTAAATTATATTTTGCATTAAAATCAACACACACATCAGTTTTTAATGTAAAATTTAAATTTGTAATTTCTTTTGTCTTATAATATCGTTCTTCTAAAAAATCAATTGTATTTATTGTTTTTATATTCTTAAGATAAATAAAATTCCCTGAAGAAGCTGAAACCTAACTAGCGTAACGTCGGAGGAGAAAAATTTAATAAATTTTGTATTTGCATAAAAAACACAGACTATTTAGCGTGAGCAATAGTACAAGGAATTATAAAAATTCAAAAGTTTGGTCAAATACATTTAATCAGAAAGAAACAAGTCCAGATCAAATCTTAAAAATAACACAAAAAAAATAGATTGTCTTCTGACAATTTTTAAATAGCATTTAGAAATAATTATAAAAAAGGCACTATTTCATTATACTAATTTTTTAAAATAATACGTTACAAAATCTTAATTGTGCAATGACTAAATAACTTAAAATTAAGCTTTGCGGCAACACGATCCAACATGATGTTTAGCCTTATTTGGCTAAAGAATTTCGAATGGACAACATGTAAAGCGTTTTGGCAGCAGTGGATAAATGAATTATTGGAAGATGAAGATCATTTTTAAAGTTAACTGTTCCTAAACTATATTTTTATAAATTTTTAAATTAAAATTTTTATAATATTTAAATATATTTTTGGATACAAATTTTTGAAAATTTAACCAAATCCCGGGATCCCGAAAATCCCGAAAATCCCGAAAATCCCGAAAATCCCGAAAATCCCGAAAATCCCGGGATTTTAAATTGTCAATCCCGGGACTGTTCGAACCTGAAAAACTTCACGGAATTGCAAGTCGTACTCTAAACCTTCAAAAGGTAGGCCTTATAGAAGCACTCATCAATACAACGAGCATGATGCCAATAAAAGCACTACTAGCATGTCTTCTTTTGCGTAACACTAGCTAAAATGCCCACTGGGTGGGCTTGTAGTCTCGAAACTCGCACGCGTACACACACAGCAATCTCACCAAAATCACAGCACCCACAAGCCGAGTTATGGAACTTCGCTCAAATAAAAAAGTTAATATACCAAATTGCATTGGGAAAATATATTTCTTTTAATACATTCATAACTACTATTATTTTGAATGATCAGATGTTTATCACTGCTAAAACACAAGGTTTTCAAACATTTTAGTCAGAAAATAAAAATAAGAAATAAAGCGTTAAAAAATTTCTCATGAAATGTAGGGTTTTTTAAAACAATCTTTAAAAAATAAATTGCATTTTTTAGATATTTGTATTTATTTTTGTTAATTTGATCATATTTCAAAAACCATTGATCGATCGTACCGAAAAAATAATGTGTTCCTCAGATAAAAACAGCCATTTAACAAGAGAAATGACATTTAATATCTGAGTTTGCGTTACTAAAAAAATTCGTGAATATTTCACTCTTATCGTTTTCATAAAAAAACGATGCTTTTTAGAAAGGATTTTTCAATAAAATTATCTGGAAGTCATTTTCAAAAATAATGGCTCAATGTTTTCAAATCAATTGCTTTCATAAGAAATCAAAATCTCAGTTTTTGGGGCCGTTCTAGTCTGCTCGTATTCATGTGTACTTATATTATTCAAGTATTCGAAGTCGCCCATGTTTTCCTTAAAACAGCTATCTGCTTATCACTTATCTTCTATTGTATTTGCCGCTTTAATTGTTTAATCAGTCAAAATTACGACTTGTTTTCAGCTACATATTAGCATTAATCAAATATTTAAAACGTTTTAATCAACATTTCTCCAAAATGTCTTCAGTTAAAGGTTATCAAGTGTGTAGTTTTAAAGAGTTTGTTCCAAATGATCATAAAAAAGTTTTTCGTTGAGCTTTATAAAGCAGAAAGTTTTTAATATAGGCATTATTATTTTAGGTCATCGATTCTTTGGGCCACACGACGATACGATATGTTTGCACACACATACACACACAAATTTATTCCTGGCCGGAATAATTTATAGCACACATTCAATCAACGATTTGTCACAGTATGTGTATACATGTGTTGCAGTGTGATATGTTATTTTAAATTGGCCCACAAAACAATTTGTTCACAAAAGCTACTGCCTAGCAACAATATGCAAATTTTTTCATTTCCATGCCCGCTGCTTCTTTGTTGCCAGCAGGCTTTAAAATTGCATTGCGAAAAAAAAATAAATGGCACAAAGGTATTTTTTCAGAGTCGCTCGCATTGAAAATTGTGCGGTTACGAGTTTATTTTTCAGTTGCTGCCATCTGGCAGACACGTGGCAGGAATTCAATTTTTTTTTGGTTTTATTCAAACTAAATTGCATCGCAATCTTCAGTATTGCAACCTGCTAAATTGCAAAAATTCTTTTGTGGTTTAAATGGTTTTGTTTACAAAATTAAGCTCTTATTTTGAGCCACACATCAGCCAGATTTAACCCACTTACTTTTCTAGCAACCAACCCATCGATTGCAAAATAACTTTGAATCGCTTGCATATTTCTCCAGCAATCATGTGAAATTCTTGGGGTGAATTTTTTCGTTTTTCCTTTTCCTCACTCTCTAAAGCTTGCAATGCAATTAAATTGTTTCGGGGTACACGTTCGATCCCCCGCTGACCCACGGGGCTAAAAAATGTTGAAGTCTCGTGTTTACTACACATTTTCAACCACAAATGAATGTTTTTTGTTCTGTCTCTTTCTCTCTTAATTCGTCTCGCACTCTCTTTAACTCTTTCTATCTGCAATTCAATCAGAAATTAAAATGAATCAAACAAAATCAATGGCCAACGAAAATGCGATTCCGACACAAACACACTCATCCACACAACGCACACATATGCGCCTTACACGGAATTACACTGATACACAAAAACACATGCACACCACACACACACACACACACTAATATTCATTCAGTACATTTAACGATTTTCTTTCATTGTTTAACTTAATTAGAAAAATTCTTCTTAACTTCATCCCGAATGCTGTTGACGTGTTTGGCGCTCGCTGGTAACGTGTTTAAATCGATTGAAAACATTCCTGATTACAAATGTCAGTCATAAATTTGTACTTCATTGATTTTGCTCTTATTTTTCGTACTTTTTTCTACTATTTTTTAACATGCTGATTGTGCTGAAGTGTGTGATTGCGGTGTAGTTATTTGCGTGCTGGTGTGAGTGTTAATTTCTCACGTACACTTTTGCAGATCAAAGTTTAGATAAATGAGCTGTTTTGGCAAGTATGGCGCCAGCCACGCCTTTTTTGGGGTAACGAACTGAGTGTGTTTTTTTCGGACTGTTGATATACATACATATGTATTTTGCTTGATTGCATTTGAATTAGATGGAATGCAAAGTGTTGCAACTCATGTTAACATATATTAAAAAATACCATTTGACCATAACTAAGTAGGGTAATTTTTCAGTTTATGAAAGCGTGTGTTAAATGTTGATTGCAGGGCATGACATTTTTTCAGTTATTTACCTACCCCTCTAAGCGGGCTTTTTAAAATATCAATTCCCGGTACTTTGTTGACAAAATGTATTTTAAAGAAGTAAGTTCATTCACAGCACTCAATGCCAAAAAACATTTTTACAGTGTTGCGCAGAACAAAAGCAACAAAATCAGTGCGCTGCTACAAAATCGCGTATCTTTTTTAATATTGAAGACACACAAAAATTATTAAAGGAATCAAAACAAATATTCACACATCATATATAAAAAAAATCATATTCAAATTTGGTTTTGTTTTTTCTATTAAATTTAAAATTAATAGCTGCGTTCCATTAGCTTCAAAATAATCCAGATTATTTTTTTTTACATGCAAAGCAAAAACAAAAATAATAATCCTATAACAAATAGGATTATTTTTGCTATCCATATAAAATTGTGATATAGCCTTTAAAAAATTTGAAACACAGGTGCCGCACCTGTATATTTTTATGAGCTGTCATTTCATTTTTGAATTATTTGTTTGTTTGATACAATGACTAATAGGTAGCCATGCCAGCTACCTATTTTCTCACGAGCTGCGACCATCGAATGTTAAACAAAAGAAAACAAAACAAACCGCGTGTGTCACACACATTGGACACATTCAGCAGAGCCAACAATTGCACATAAATTATTTATATAATTGCATAATAATTGCATGATGCCACGAACCCTGCCAACTACCGACCCATTGCGATATGCTCTACGCTTTCCAAAGTTATGGAGAGCGTAATAAACTTCAACGTTATGAACTATCTGGAGCACAACCAACTGCTCAGTGACCGTCAATATGGTTTCCGTAGGGCTCGCTCTACTGGTGATCTTATGGCGTTCTTAACCGAAGAATGGAATAAATGCGTTTACTTTTTCGGCGAGAGCAGGGTTGTTGCTCTGGATATTTCAAAAGCGTTCGACCGAGTAATTTTGCAGGAGTACCGCAGGGTTCAGTTCTATCGCCAACCTTGTTTCTGGTTTTTATCAACGACCTTTTGTCGTTGACGCATAACCCAATTCATTCGTCTGCGGACGACAGCAGCATTTGTCATTCATATTCATTCAAAAAACGCCCAAGCTCTATGGAGATTGAGAGAAAAAGGCAAACTATGAATGACACTCCTTAATGATCTACAAAAAATCTCCGAGTGGGGTCTTGCTAATAGAGTAGAGTTCAATGCAAGCAAGACCCAGTGTTGTCTGTTAACCCACAAGCGGGTGAATTGTCCTTTAACTCCTCTCAGTATGAATGGTGTGGATCTTGTGGAATCAGCCGCTCTTGACGTTCTGGGCATATCGATCCAATGTGATCTTCGTTGGAATGATCATATTTTCGATATGTCGAAAGAAGCGGGCAAGTGCCTAGGTTTTCTAAAACGGTGCAAAAAATATTTCACTTCAGCTGATCTTCGCATGATCTACACCTCATATATTAGGCCGAAAATGGAGTACAATTCGCACATTTGGGCAGGGGCTTCAAGATCTTATTTGGAGCTTCTGGACCGAATTCAACGTCGTGCGATATATTTGATAGGAGATGAAAGTATTTCATCCTCTCTCAACTCTCTTGAGCATCGACGTAATGTAGGTTGCCTAAGCCTTCTGTATAGGTTTTACCATGGGAAGTGTTCAAGGGAGATACATGGCCTGACGCCACTAGCTCGTGTGTTTCCCAGGTCCACTCGGGCAGCTGTCCAAGCCCACTCCTTTACCATTGCATCGATGCCTAATAGAACCTCGCATTACCGCGATAATTTGTTCTTTAGTCGCGCGGTTAAGTTGTGGAATAGTCTCCCTGCGAGCGTGTTTCCCGGCAGTTTTGAACTGTGCAAATTCGAAACAAATCTTCACCGACACTACTCCATCTATCCACCCTCTAACTAACTTATCACCCATCTTCCGAATCAGCGCAATGCTTACGCATTTATAGGGGGCATCCCCTGAGCGTTGGTTCAGTCTAAAAAAAAAAAAAAAAAAAAATAATATTAATAATTAAATGAAATAATTTCTGACATTTAGAGTAAAACAAATTCAGAGAAAAACATCCTTCACTAAGGTATCGCTACCATAACAGTTTAGAAAAGTTTTGAACGACACTCGTTCTGATGACACCTAATAGTTATTGTATCATGATTGCTTGTTTGAATTTAATTTTGACTACAATAGAAGTGTCAAAACTACGAGTCGTTTTTCTTGCCGTTCCTTTGGAAAAATTTGTTACCGCGATTATATTAAGGCGAAAGGATATTCGATAATGGATCTAACACCAAATATTAACTATGTTGCTTTTGTTTTGCTCTCAGAAAAATTGAATGTAGTCTCATTAATTTTAAATTTAATAAAAAAAAAACAAAACCAATTTTGAATATATCTTTTTAATATGATGTATGAATATATGATTGGGTTCCTATAATCATTTTTTGTGTGTCCCCAATATTTAAAAAGATACTCGACTTTGTAGCAGAGCGCTGATTTTGTTGCTATTGTTTTGCGCAACACTGTATATTCCCACACCTACTACGTAAGAGATATTTAAACTTTGTCACTCTGTTTGTAACGCCCAAAAAAAGGTGTGTCACTTTATCGTAAGTACCGTAAGTATAACAGACACAATTGATTAATATTGATAACAGTTTTTTCTCATTTGTCGAAGTATATAAATTTTTATATTGTAATTATTTTTTTATATCCTTAACTTTTAACACCTAGATAAATGTAATACCGGCTCATCGTAATTCAACAAATTTCTTTTTAATTTTATTGATATTTTTTTCCCTTACCCCCTGCCAATTTTAATGGAAATCCTTCTAAATTGCGCTGCCTCAAATAAACACTCTGTCAACAAACGACATCCTCTTTTATTTTAACGCCTTTGAATTTGATGATCCTCAAGCCTTTAATTGGTCCAATAAATCCAATAAATCCACTTGCTGTAAATCACGTTCACACGCTCATGTATAAAATTAAACCGTCAAAGTATATTATTAATAAGAATCAGGGTTTTATGTTTGCCAAAGAACGAACGAGTATAAAATTGTATATTTTTATGGCTTTTAAGCTGAAGCCTTTTTTATTTTTTCAAATTTGCTGGAAATTCCTTGCTTCTTTTACTTTCATTTCTGTTCCCCTCTCTTTCATTCCTTTTCTTGCTTTCTAGAGCGTGCCATCAATCGTTTTCTGGGAAATAAATTTCTTGATTTTTATCTATTCGTTCAGCGTTTTTATTACGATGGTTTTTAGCTAGGTGGCGATGAGGTTGTTGTACCTGTCGGTTACTTGTGTTGGTAAGATGAGCGCAGGTTGCAGGGATGTCTTAATGCTCTGTTATAATATGAAATTCTAGGCTTTGAGGTTTAATTCTGTGTAGCAGAATGCTCACGCATTTTGAGCAAATTGTTAGACAGTTTTTGACACATGCGAAATTTTTTGCACATTTTTCGAAATGTATTTTATTATTTTTATTTCTGTTAATAAATGGTTTAAGGATCATGGTGTTGGTGAATGAATAAGTGACTGAGCATGTGGTCTGTGTATGTAAGTGTGTGTGTGTGTGTTCAGGTCTGATTTGCCCTATTTTGCTGCCTAATACATTTACAAGAAACGCTTTGAATGAAACCCAATTTATTATAATACAATTTTATGTCCTCAACTTGACTAATACATGAAAGTGTGTTTAAATTACTTATGTATATATTTATTGTTATTAGTTTAAGTTACAGTTGATGTTGTGGCAACCATTGACAAATAAGAAAGCTAATTTAGGCTTTATTTTATTGTTAACGCTGTTCCTTTTTCCTCTTCTATTTACATATTTCCATGTTCGAATGTTGACATGTTTGAGTGGTGAAATTTATGTTTATTTTGTGTAGGAAGGTTAATAAGACATATATGTATCTATTTTTTGTATGTCTTTTGATTATGTTGGTAGAATAATAAGATATTTTCAAACTGAGATGCAAGAGTTGTAATTGGAACAGTGAAAATAAATATTTGTTGGGATATAAATAATTTTGCAGTTGTATTAAGTCAGTTTTATTTGAGATGTTTGTTACAAAATAGCCGACAATATATTTGTTTTAAATACACGATGTCTTAGTATAGTTTGTGTAGATAAATTGGGTTTTTTTATGTGAAAAACCATGCTTAAACATTACTTTTTAATATTTTAATGACTTTTAAATGAAGTGAGCTAAAATAAGCAACAATAACTTACAATTCCGTTATAGTCCGTAATTACAATCAGCTTAGTTCGTATTTTAAATTGAATATATTCTTGTTATATATTAGAGGCAATAAATACAATATGAAGATAAAAATCTAAGATTATAAGGAACCAACTAATTTTGTAAATTCTAGGCTAAAGAAAAAAAAAAAACAGAAAGAATATTCATTAATTTAAATTCATATTCATCTTAACGCTAACAGTTTTGTATTAAAGTTGAAATTTATTGAAAAAACGAACTATTTTTTAAGTTATCGATGAGTACTAGATGCGAGCTCTTGTCAACTAACTAAATTGATAATTTCGTGATATTATTATTTTTATTATTCCTTATTCTCACAGTAAAATATTTTTAAGAAAATATTCTATAAAAATGTTTAGTCAGATCTTATAAACTTATAAGAAAATTTATTGACATTGCAATATTAGAATTTTTTTTATGCTAGATGTTTTGTTCTTTTTGTCTTATCATTTATCAAATGTGTTTTAAAAAGCAATGTAAAATCAGTAATTTTATTTAATTTTTTTTTCTCCCTAAAAAATTAAGACAAAAAAAATCTGACCTACAGCTCGTTTTATTACTAGTAATATTAGAAAATATGTGTTTAATGCTAATTAAATGCAATTAACAAATAGTGTTTTTATAAAAATGTTATGTGAGGTGAATATTCGATTTAACAATTTAGGTTATAAAGAGCAATAATGAA
Organism: Dichetophora obliterata; assembly: GCA_963920525.1. Taxonomy (NCBI): domain Eukaryota; kingdom Metazoa; phylum Arthropoda; class Insecta; order Diptera; family Sciomyzidae; genus Dichetophora; species Dichetophora obliterata. The sequence continues at coordinate 264,920,493 of OY986437.1, read as the reverse complement.
ATATTAACTATGATTTATAATCCTACCCGAATATTTTTCAATGATAATTTCTTTATTTCTGATTTTCTTTTTATTATTATTATTAAAAAAATGAATGCAACAAAGTTCGATTTCCGAGTGGTGCAACTTAAGAAGCCACAATTTTATTTTTTTTTAATAATAAACAAATTACGTTCAAGTCGTATATTTACAAGAAGTCTGTTATAAAGTCTATATAAAGTCTACTAGATAATACCGAAAAAGTTCCGAAAGTGGGTTGATCGAAAAACAGGCACAGTAACGGGTTAATTTTGGCGCGTTCCTAAGTTGTATGGACCCGATATTGGGTTCTACATGTACCTACTTCTTTTAAAAATTATTTTAAAAACTTTAAAATAAAATGAATGCCTCAACGATGAGATGAAGTAAAGCAACTAACTTTGCAGATTGACGTTTAAACAGCAGACTTTTGTAAAATTATCAAAAAACCATATATTATGCAGATGTGCAACTCCCAACAGCAGTGGCGCAGCTAGGGTTGTTGGCACCCGGGGCGGAAAATAAATTTTGCACCCTCAAAGGACGGTTATCCTTATCCATATCTAAAATCTCTATAAAAAATAAAAATTTGCAAATATACGGTTTTGTTAAAAGTTTTTTATTTGTATCTTTTAATAATTGTGTTAAGATGCATCGAGTTAATTTAACTTTTTTGTTTTAAAACATCAATTGGGTGTCAGAAAAAATATAAGAACATTATATAATGATTAAAAATCTATAGTAATAAAACTCATTTTCTGTTTGTTTGTTTGTTTGTTTGGCCTTCATGCAAATCTAGACGGCTCAACAGATTTGGATCAAACTAGGTACACATATTAAACTTATCCCAACTTAAAATGTTACATACTTAATTTTTGCCACGCCCCCTCTGAAATTTTTCCACTAACGGTAATTTTGTTATTATAAAACTTTTTACTATCGGAGATTTTTTTGTATTTAATTTTAAAAAATGTCTGTTATTTTGACATCAAAAACATTCACATATCTTCAAAATTGGACAAATTTTCAGTATAACGACTTTTTCATAAAACATCGTTGCCTAAGAATGAGAAAAAAACGACATGAAAATCAAAGTTTGGTCTTTCGATGCAAATATCTCCGCTGTCCATTAATATATTTCATTCAAATTTTTTTTGTTCAAAAGTTCAATAAAATCACTTCACAAAAATAGGTTGAACTGTACCGTAAAGTCAGTGTATATATGTTTTATGATTATGTCAAAAAAGGTCAAAAAAAATTGACTTTTTACTCAAAAAATGACTCAAAAATTGTTGTTGTTGTAAAAACGAAATGATTTAAAAATTGCACATCTAGCTACCTTTCATATGACATAGCATTTATTTGCAAAAATTCTTCCAGCTAAGCGCAAAAATTATTTTACTGTTTTTGTCATCAAAACAACAAGGTACCCCCTTCGATTTTTTTCGCGAAATTTATTTTTTCCAAAATGTTGTTTTTATATTTTTTACAAAAAAGTCAAGTCTAAAAAATAATTTATGTGAAAAAATTACCCCAATATCTCTTTCCAATTCAAAGTTATGGCTAAAAATCTATATTTTCATACCAGACTATTAATAAAACTTAGTTTTTTGTTAAAATTCTTTATATAGTTTGAACGTCCCCATATATCTCTAAGAATGCAGTTGTGTGTCTAAAGTAACTACGAACATTTTGGATTATATAAAATTTTCTTTATAGTGATCTACTTATATTTTGCCTCCCTTTTAAACTTATAAAGTTTCTTCAAATTTAACCCCACACGATTGGGATTACAGACAGGTGGCGCTATTTTCTGCTTACAGAAGAATATCTGATGTTCTTATGCAGCTAGCAGATAAGACGAATTTTCATAAGACATTGATAGCTAATGATGAGAAAAAAATTATATGAAAATCAAAGTTTTCACTTTTAATGCCAATAACTCTGATGTTTTTAATATATTTCATTAACATTTTTTTTTTGTTAAAAAGTTCAATATGTTTTTTAATATAAATCTTTGGACGTTAAAATGTAAATATCTCAAGGACGCATTGAGTCCCACCATAATTTTTATTTTGTTGAAAATGTAATTGTGCTTGCTTTAAGATTGAGTAAATATAAAAATTCTTTTTAATTTTTAAAATCTGTTTTTCGTACAGCTTCTTTGAATTCAATTAGCTCACCGCAAGAGATGGAACCACCAACAACAAAAATTTTCCTAAACTTTTTTGGATCAATGTTCGTTTAATTACCTAGCAAACGGTGGATAAATAAAATTAAATAAAATAAAATTCAAATAAAATTCAACATGTTTTTCATTATTCGATTTTAAAAAAATTTAATCGAGAAGTGTATGTTAAAATGTTTATATAAAAGACTCCCGAGTAACACCGGGTATATCAGCTAGTAATGAATAAAATCAAACTTTAAGGTACCATCAAGATTTAAAATTCCTTCTTTCTTGCTTTCAGAGAAGCAAACTTTTCGATAACTTCATCGAAATCGATGTTCCCAGTCTCTTCGGTAAGTCTGTAAGTCTTGACTGCCCCATTGTTGACCGTAAATAATTTTTTATTAATTTAAGTTTTGAAAAGCTTCTTTCGCATGAAGCAACTGAAACGCAAATCGTTAAAAATAATTTTAAACTAAGTGCTAGATTCGGCAACGTCTCTTCGAATCCCCATTCATATATAAAGTTTAAAAAATCTATTGAGGTCCAGTTTTTATGAGTTTCTAAAGCAATGTCTGCAGCTTTAAGGTGCCTTCTTAGCCTTGGTAATTCAATTGCTAACTCTTCTTCTCATACCTCATCATGGACAGCGACCAATCTTTGTATTAAGATCTGTACTTCATTTCGTACACAAACGCATTGTAAGGAATGCTTTGAGGTATTTTTGCACCTTTTGTCTTTTGTATTTTGCAATGTAACAGTACAGCCAATATAATAAGTTCAATCATACTAGGTATTGAAAAAACATATACTAAGCGCTCCTATTAACCCTCTGCGACTGACGTGGTAGTATGACAGACACCATAAAATGTGTATATTTTGCAAAAATTGTTTATTCTATATTAATAAATGTTGTTTAGCTTCATACGTCTTTTTAATTTTATATATTAGTAAATAAAAAAAATAATATACACTCTAAACTTTAAAATATAATAGGTAAAATAAGGAATAAAAAGCGAGTTTCGAAAATATAAGTTGTCAAAATGATGTCTGATGTACTACCACGTCAGTAGAATTGTGAAAATTAAGGCACGTCAGTCGCAGAGGACTAAAAAATTTATGTTTATACAAACAAAGTACACAACTTGGTACAGATTTATGTTAAATTTTTTTTTGTTAATTTTGCACCCCTTCTGTCTGTGCATCCGGTGCGGACCGCCCCCCGCCACCCTTGCTACGCTACTGCCCAACAGCACAAACCATATTGTAATTTAGATAAAAAAATTGCTTGGTCGATTTTATTTAATTTTCTTTCAGAACAAAACTGTCTTTGTTTATAAGAGCATCTTACTGAAGATAGAAAATATTTCTTTAACAATGAAATGTGTGCGGACCAGTTAAGATGTTGATCAATTTTTGGATTCGTAACTTTGTGCATTCTACGAACGCGCGTTTGTAAAAATCAAAAATGTTTAAATATGAGAAATGTACGAACGTCTTTTGTTTATTAACAAACTTATTTGTTTATTAAATGTGCCTTACTGAGAAATAGTAAATTGGTATGAGAAAAATCAAATATTTTTGTTTGTGCTTCCTCATACATCTCTTATGTATCAAAGATGCAATTCATGTAATATAACATAACTGATTACGTAAACCACATCTTTGGCATATTTAAAGACACATATTTCATACATTCTTTCTATCAATTTCCATATTTTTACACACAAACAGCGTCGAAGCACCTTCTGCTTCAGTGTCGAAGAAAAAATTTCGAAGTTTCAAAGAAAATTTGTTAATATTACGAATATGTTCGTGAAATGTACAAACGGGTTTGTAAATATAAAAGAAACACATTATTATATTGTACAAAGGCATGGTATTATTTAATAATATGTTTGGTAGATGAAATGAACACGTTTGTATATAAACAAATATTCATAAATTTCTAATACAAATATAACAATACATAGAAAATATTTCTTGGTACAATGTACAAGCGGCCACATGTACAGTGGTGGCCATAATATATGCAACTAGAATTTATGTTATCGAAAAATCTCCCAAACACAAATATCTTAGAAGTATATATATTAGGGCGGGTCGATTTATTTTTCGACAATTTCCCTATGATTTCCGTATTCTATGGGTTATTCCATGAAAATTTGCCAAAGGAACCATACCTCTATCGTTAAAATCGAGTCCCCTACTTTTTGTTGGTAAATTTTTTCCCAAATTGACGTTCGTATGTATTATTCTATGTATTGTTATATTTGTATTAGAAATGAATGAATATTTGTTTATATACAAACGTGCTCGTTTCATCTACTTTGTACAATATTATAATGTGTTTTTTCATATCTACAAACCAGTTTGTACATTTCACGAACGTATTCGTGATATTAACAAATTTTCTTTGAAACTTCGAAATTTTTTCTTCGACACTGAAGCACAAGGTGCTTCGCCGCTCTTTGTGTGTAAAAATATGGAAATTGACAGAAAGAATGTATGAAATATGTGTGTTTAAATATGCCAAAGATGTGGTTTATGTAATCAATTATGTTATATTACATTTATTGCATCTTTGATACATAAAAAATGTATGAGGAAGCACAAACAAATATATTAGATTTTTCTCATACCAATTTACTATTTCTCAGTAAGGCACATTTAATAAACAAATAAGTTATATATATATATATATATATATATATCTTTGTTATATTTATTTTGTATATCATTGTTTATTAATATTAAAAAATTAGTTTTATTACACATTTATTTACATTTAAATACAAAAAAGAACAATATTATTGTCTATTCTTAAATTGCATAGGCCAAAACAAATGCAACAAAAAATTTCAAGTACATTTTTATTTCATAAGTTCAATATTTAGTTGCAAAACCTTTATGTACAATGACTCGTTGACATCGACGAGGCATTGATACTATTAAATTGTTGATAACAGTCATAGGAATAGTCTTCCAAGCTTCTTCGAGACTTTTGAAGAGATCGTCTGAGTTCTTGCAATTTTCCCTCTTAATCCTTTAGTTAACGATCTCTCAAAGGTTCTCTATAGGGTTAAGATCGGGTGATTGGGGTGACCATTCCATTACTGCAATTTTTTTCTTCAAACCATGATTTAACGATTTAAAAGAGGCATAACGTCATCAGCGCATGAGAGCATAACCCTGTCCAATATATTTTTGTAGACATATTTGTCCATAATACCATTAATTTTAAGTAAAGGACCACACCCAGCAGCAGAAAAGCATCTCCACACCATTGCACTCCCTCCTTCATGCTTAACCGTTTTCTTGCAGTACCGTAAATAAAACTGTTTTCCACTTTTCTGTCGACCAATTTTAATGCTGCTTAGCAAACTTTAGTCGCTTCAGTTGCTTGCGCTTAGAAATCAGTGGTTCCTTGGCAGGGCGGCGTGCCTGCAAGGAGACACCTACGGGACGTCTGCGTGCACTTCTAACAGCAATCGGCAATTGAAGATCTTCAAAAATTTTTGACGAGCTTGAAAAAAGTTCTTTTTCTGTGCACTCACTTGTTTTACGCGGTCTTCCTCCTCGATGGACTACCGAAATCACTTTCGTTGCTTGAAAACGAGAAATTATGTGTGAAATAAAACTTTTATGCACATTATATTTAACTGAAATGTCTTTTTGAGGTAATCCATTGGAATGGTCAGCTAAGATTCGTTTTCGAAGCTCAATACCTAATTTATCACGAGCCATTTTAATATAAATTATTATTTGAGAAAAAAAAAACGCGATGCTGTTCCACGAAAGATTTTTTCAATTAATAAACTCTGTTCTAGCTGAATTTCATCACAACGCAGAAATAACCAGAAAAACAGCGGCAAAGATCCCGTTATTTTAAGAACTTAGTGATGTTGCATTTGTTTTGTCCAAGCAAATTTTAAGATTATCGAATCAAGTGTCGATTATATTGAAATATAAAAAATATTGATTATTTTTATGTGATACCTCATTGCTAAAGCCTACAGATGAGCAAAAAAAACAAAGCTTCAAAGATTGTATAATTCGATACCACCACTGTATTATTTACATAGTCTTTCGTTGGCTGAAAGGAACAAACACCTCTTGTTGAGTATAATAATCATTTCGTACATAGTACAAAGTTATTTTTGGGTGCAGCATATGTAGTCGGAAGTGGTTTTATGTAACGGGTACTTTGTTCTGTACAAGGGGTAATCGGATCTTATGACATGTAGTCTATTCTAATGACGGGTGATCGGTTTGTTGGTAATCAGGTAGCCGGCTCTTATGACTGGTAGTCGATTCTTATGATGGGTGGTCGGTTTGTTGGTTATCAGGAAACCGGTTTTAATGACGAATAATAGGTTCTGTGCAATAGGTAATAGGTTATTATGGCATGTCTTCGATCCTAATGACAAGTGATAGATTCATTGGTAATCAGGTAGCCGGTTTTTATGACTGGTAATCGGTTCTTATGACGGGTAAGCGGGTCCAATGACGGGTTATCGGTTCTAATGAGGGGTGGTTATCGGTTCTTAAGACAGGTGATCAGTTCGTTGATAGTCAGGTAGCCGCTTCTTATGATGGGTAATCAGTTCTAGTGACGAGTTATTGGTTCTTATGACGGGTGATCAGTTCGTAGATAATCAGGTAGCTGGTTCTAATGGTAATCAGTTAGAGGTCAGACGGCGTTGCCAGCAAAAATTGTGCAAAGGTTTTGCAAAGGCCAATTGTGTAAAACTTGAGTTCTAGTGCCAGGGCCACCGAGGCAGCGCAGCGAGCAAAATCTGAAAAATTTACGAGCACACACGATTGCAAGGTTCGGCTGGGACGTTTGAATTATGCTGCAAGGGCAGATAGCATGGCGAGCAGAACTCAAGAATACGGTGTGCAAAAGAATGAGTCGGACTGAAAATTGTTTTTCACGACGTGACGAGGACGACTGAAACGGCCAAACAGCGAGGCTTGCAAGGACAGACGAAAACCAGGCAACTGCAAAGTTCGACTGTGAGGCTTGTATTCTGTTGCAAGGGCGGGTAACGCAGCGTCCAGAATATAAGAAAACGCAAAAAGAAAGAGAAAAAAAAGATTATTAATAAGCAAAAGCTTAAGTTAAGGCAGCGAGCTAAACAAAAGAGCAGAGGTTGATAATGAGCGGTCAGCGTTGCCATATTCACAGTTTTAACTGTAAATGTTTCTTGTAACAGTTTTTTGAAAAGGCTTACAGTTTTTTGAATTGACTCGTAGTGCAAATTACAGTTTTTTTTTTAATTTCAGATGAGAAAAAATTTTATAAATAAATGACCTGTGGCAACATTGTAGCCCTGCAATTATATTTCATCATTGCAATTATACCATTGCTGTAATAATATGGAAGGCTTCAAATTGAATTTGCTTCGATATGTCAATTTGGTTGTCATTGATTTTTTTAACATGTGGTTTTAAAAAAACTTCAAGACGAGTTTGTTTTAGTAACAGAATTTAAAAATATTATTATTAACTATTATGTTGACTTTATATGATTTAAATACAAATTCTAAATGTATGATAGTTTAAATCATACTTGATTTTAAATACAAATTCTAGTTGTTTGATAGCTTAAAATCGTTTATTGAGCTTAAGGTCAAAGTTAGAACAATTAATTGTTCTAACGAATCTTTCCAAAGAAACAACAACATTTCTTATTATTATTTTTATTATTTTTATTGTTAACAATATTGGCAATCTAAAGTCTCTGAAAGATATTTATTTAGGTAGTGAAATATCTATAGCATTGATGTTAACTCATAAATTTCTACAGTCGGAGGAAATCGATTTCAGAGAACATTAAAACTGTTAATGAAATTTAAATTTGAAAATGAATTTTTAAAGGATGTGGAACTTCTGTCTCCAAGTAAAGTTTTAAATACTTATCAACCATCTTTATCGAAATTGAGTTGACATTTGACAAATGTTATAAGAATTGAAGAATTTCAAGAAGTTGACGATGAATGGCGCGAATTACGTCATAGTGATTTTAGCGATTTAAATTTAGAAATAAAAAAAAGCGATTGTAGTGAAGCATTTCTTCTCTTGGAAAGAACGGTTTCTGCTGTTCTATGCATTATAATAGCCACTGCAAATGTTGAAAGAATATTTTCAGTAATTAATATAAATAAAACAAAAAGTTGACAAGTAGATTTACGAAAAACAAATAAATCTAATTTCAAAAACAAAATGTGATCTCTTCAAAAGTACAAATGCTGTTTAAAGTTCTTTTTTTAAACTGCTTATGTAATTGTTTTTGTTTTTCTAAATGAATTGTTTTTATTATTTTCATTTTAATAAATACCAACAAAATAAAACTTACCATTTATTAAGGGTTATAGTTTTTTTCTGTTGAACATACGGTTTTTTTAGGGTTACAGTTTTTTCGTTACAGTTTTTTTTTGGAACTTACAGTTTTTTAAAAAAACGTCTGGCAACGCTGTGAGTGGTACTGATGTTACCAATCGCTGTCGATATGACATTTTCTTGCCTACTTATGTACGTGGCGTTATGAATTTGTTGTGAATTATATATCAGTAGATGTTTAGATTAATCATGTCTGAAAGTATGACGTGTCTGTAGTGTTGTTGTCTTTTACATTTTCTTAGTGTCTACTTATAATTAGTTCTGGGAGCTAATGGAAGTTACTGTCGATGCTGAATTTTTTTTTATAGTTATCAGCAAAGGCCAGTGAGAGAAAATAAAAATGAAAATTCATTAGAGAAGAAATAAACATTAAAAAAAATAATAACCCTCGCCCCCCCCCCTTTCCCCCTCACCAAAACTGAAAAAGTGTCCGGACTTGTTTTCAAAAAGTTATGACAAGCCTAGCCATAAGACATATGGAATTGACTTCCAAGCAACATTAAAATCATTTCTAACACGAAGCACTTAACTCTCGAACCCGTACGGGGTGCGTAGGAACTCCATTAAAAATCAAAAGTGGCTGTATTTTGTTTTATGGGACATTTTATAACATGAATTTTTGTCACTATAGCTGTGATTTTTTGCTCTATTTTTTGTTATTCTTTTTTAAAATGAACTAATTATAAATATTTATGACAAGCCTAGCCATAAGACGTATGGAGTTCACTTCCAAGCAACATTAAAACTATTTCCAACACTAAGCACTTACACCCTCGAACCCCATTAAATATTAAAAGTTACTGTATTTTGTTTTATGGGACATTTTAGAACATGAATTTTTTCACTATAGCTGTAATTCTTGTGTTCTTTTTTAGTTATTCTTTTTAAAAATAAACTAATTATGAATAAAAAAGAATATATTTGCATCATTTGTTTCTGAATTTAACGAAATGCCGTTTTAAAGTTAGTGGGGGTGCAGAGAAACCCCAAATAGATTAACGTAACAAAAAACAAGGTATGGGCTGTAGGGTTAAACATTTAATCTAACTACTTCTTTAAATTCTATTTCTCCCGTTTCTGAACTTTTTCTTTTTTAAAATTAAAATTAGTTTTTAATTTAAGATCTTCTAAAAATTGTAGAGTTTGAACTTTCTTCAAATATTTTATTTTTAATATTAATTTTTGTATTGTTACCTAAATGATTTTTATTCATATTTGAGTCAGATTTCTTTCATGTTCTTATCCTTGAATAACTTAATTGTATTCAATTTTATATGATGAGTCAGTTCAATAATCTACACAAATATTTTTGAACCAATATCTTTATAATGGCCCATTATCATAGTCAACATAAAAGTCGACTCTAAATATAGTGCAATCTTTTTGACAACATATTATATTCAAAAACTAAAAAATGCTTATACTAAATTTAGAGTCGACTTTTATTTTGACTATGATAATGGGCCAATGACTTTAACCCTAACAATTTGAAATAGTTCATTTAATTAGCTGTTATCTATTTTTTATATGCGGCATGTACAAAATTTTAGTTTAAATTTCAACTACTTTTCCAAATAAATAAAACTAATAATTTTCATATGTATTTTATAATTTTATTCCTATGATTTTTGTCTTTCTTTTCACTGAGCTTTTTTTTTTGTTTCAACAACTTGCTATTTTAGAATCTGCTCTTTAGTGTTTTTATGAATGATGTGTTTGTTAGCTATCTTGTGTCAATATTTTTATCAGTTGTTTTCTTTGCCGATGGAGCATTGAGACAGTGAGCCCAAAGTTGTGGCAACAAATTTTAAATTCAATAAAGATTCGCTTTCAATAAAATTAACTAGATGCCACATTTATTTTCTTATCTTTCCATGTTTATTCCAAGATTTTTGTTCTTTCACAGAGACATTGTAACATTTTCTGAATTCTTACTTCAAAAATACACAATTAAATTGTTAAATAGAGCATTTTGTATAGTCTCTTTCATGCGTTTTATTTCGCTCTTGCTTGCACTCAATAAACCAGCATACATTTTTTATTTGTAACACGTGCTTTGTGCCAAGCAGCAATGGTTGAGCTGTCAGCTGGTTTTCTACGTCATGTAGGCACATCATCGATACTTTGCCACTGTGGATGCTTACCCGTTGTGCGTATCATTTTTCAGCTTTATTTTAGAGAGTTGGTTGTTCTTATTATTTTGTGCTTTCCCAATGTGCACAAAAGCCGATGCGGATCCGTTTCGAGCCCGTTACGAGTCCGTCAAAAAATGTTCTCAACGTTAGCATTAAAGGCAGTCTTAAATTTGTTATAAAATCTTTTATATTATTTTCAGTGGATTAAGGATACGAAATACAATTGTGCACTTATTTTTATAACTTTTTTATCATTAGGCACGTGCTCCTCAAGCTCTCCTTCAAATCGAATAAAACTACTTGTCAGAATTTTAAAACTTTTATCATGAGTAAAGAAGTAACATGTGACTATAGGATAGCCGTACACAAGATATTTTCCAGGAACTTATTAAATAATTACTATGAATTACTAAAAAAATATTAATAAAAAATAAAATTTTTGAATTTAGCATAAACAACTCTGTTGCGAATTAGTATCAGGCCCGTAGCTAAGATTTATCCAAGGGGGGCTTTTGATTAAAAAAAATATTGATAGTTTTTGATATCGATAAATCAAAAGGTATTTTAAATGTATATTAAATGTTTGCTCCCCCATAGACCAAGTTGTTAACGCCACAGGCTAAAAATAGTCGATTTGATATAAGAATAAAATCTATAAAGTTTCGTGCCGATTGATAGACTGTTAAAACTAGCTCAAGAGACCAATAAATGGAAAAGCGTTTGACAAGAATTCAAAACATCTCTTGCAGTAAATTTTTAAAAAAACAGGTATGCATTTCGTTTTTAATGCAATTGTTTAAAATGAGTTAACAAACAAAAAAAAATAGTTTTAACCCTTTCAATGGCTAAACTGAACTAAGAAGAAAATAATTTTTTTGTGGCAATATTCCTACCGTTTAGGTCATAAAAAGATGAAAAAAACTTACTTTTGATTTTTACTTGCGCTACTTACGTTTTGCTAGCTTGTACAAAGGAAAAATTATTTTGCTCCTGTTCGGCGCAAATTTTTGTTTTTTTAACCTTTGAAGGTTGTTCAACCCTTTAAATTTTTGTTTTTTAAACCTTCTTAATATTATTACCAGTAAAGCCATAAAAAGAAAAAAAGACATAAATTTCATTTTTGTCCGGTTGATTTTTTCTTTAAATTAGGCCAAAAAAATTTTGATTTGCTATTCTTTGGCACAAAATCGAAATTCCTAGTGACTTTAATGTCAAATATCTCTCTAAATTTATCTGTACCATTTTGGTTCATCTATTTTTCATAAAACCAAACGATTTGGTTTAAAAAAAGCGTTGCAAAATAAAAATACAAATTACTTTCTGCCGTGTCCACTTTAGACAAATCGACTGAAAGGGTTAAAAGTACTAGAGTTGTGATATTTTACTGTTCGAAAATTTTTATTTTATTTCTTGTTTCAATAAAAAAAAGTGTAAAAATCCAAATTTGAGAAATTGCAATGAAATGTTGAAATATTTTCTGAAACAATACTTAACCCGAATCACCCTGAGTAAGTTTTTATTTAAATTTTCAGAATGACCTGTTAATGCAAATATAAAATGGTTTTAACTAAAATAAACACATTTTAAGTGTTTGTGTTTGCGTTGCCATATGGCAACGACAGGGTGTTTCGGGTTAATACAAATGAGGAGTATTTCAGTGCCTATTCAAAAGTTCCTATTTAATATTTTTGAAAAAAGCTGTTTTTACTATGGCTTAGCATTTTAAATATTTAATCCTATCATTTGCAAAAAAAGAAAAAAAATTATGAAAATCATAAATTTTTCCAATATTTTGTGCATAAAAGTTTATGTTTCTGTTCAAAACTGCCTAAATATGCATACTGAAAAAGTTGCTTTTGAAGATATATGAATAAAAGGGATTAATTTTCATACAAGGTTTTAGTTTTTGTACAATATTTAATCAAACGGTCGTATGAAAGTTTTTAAAAGATTCAATTACAAGTTCCCTTTAAGATAAAAAACTGATTATTCAATGAATGAAAGTCCCCAAAAAATCCTTATTACTACAATGAGAAACCGACGAAGTATGTGAACGTATTGAGCCCGACATAGGGCACTTACGTGTTTGGTGTATTAATTATTTCTGTGAAAACTTCTTATGTATATTTTATTGTTGTATTCATTTTATAAAATGCTTAAAAACCTTATCAAAAATGCCTATTTTCTGAGTGACTGCACAAAAGGACTCCATGCTCCACACAACAAAAACTAGACTTTTTTCAGTTTTATGTAACTTTATACAATGCCGAAATAAGCTCCTTTTAAACAGACACCAAAATCCCTGAATTCCCAAAAATATGAAAATGCAAAATTAAAAAAAAGCCGACATAATGGGGCAAAATAACTATAGCAAAGTCTTTAGCTATTTTGTGAAAAGAAATTACAAAAAACAAAACTCGGATCAAAAAGATATAGCTGTTTAGTGATGGGCACAAAACAGATTTGAGGTGAATTTGAGTGAGTTACTCATTTCAAAAAATGAGGTGGTACACTGTCCCACTTCAAATGAGGTATGAGTGGACTAAAATGAGGACTAAACTGATGTTTGGACTAAAATCTGTGTTCAAAGCGTGGCCTTATGCTTGACAAGGAACAACAAAGAATAAAAAGAAGAATAAATTGGTATTGTTTTCAAATCCTATATCGAAGAAAATTTGTCACATAATCCTAGTTTCTTAAAAAACTCATATGCTTTTTATTTCATATTTATTAATTTTAAATATTAGAAAGTGAAATTATACTATTATAATGCCTTGAATGATAAAAACACAAAATTTGGATACGTCAAATTTGAACTGTTCGAAAATTTGAAGTGGTTCAATACATTTTTTTGAGGTACAGTATAGTTGATGTATTGGACATTTGAGGTACCTCATGTGTGAGTTACCCAGCACTATAGCTGTTTAAACTTGATGTTTTTCAAAAATCCTCAAAGTGCCTGTGCTTGGGCATTTCAAACGCAAAAATAAAAAAATATAATAAGAAATTTAAAAAAACTTAAAAATTATTTCAATAATTTTAAAAATATTTCTGATTTTCGTTTTAAAAAAAATCCATTACTAATTTATATAGTAGTTTTAAATATTTTAAAATAGCAACTCTACAACATAACCAAAGTTAAATATAACTAATAAACATTTCAGTTATGTTACTAAACTAGTGATTAATACTTTTATTAAATTTTTCTGTTCTAGCTATTAATTTTTGGGAAAAAACAACAAAGATTGTGAATGGACAATCTTGATCACAAATGTATTTAGTTGGAACTGCGACCACATTAATAGCAATTTAAAAATCAAAAGTTTTTATTGTTTTTATAAGTTGAAATGCGAACATAAAATCGTTATTATGCCGAAGTCCTTACACGCAGAGAAAAGACATGATTGAGACATGATTACTGCAATAATAATTTTTTTTACAAAAATTATTGTATTATTTCTGCAAACACAAATTTTTGCCTTAATAAAGTCATTATTTACTAATAGTGGTACCAAAAATAACATAATAGTTGAAATCATAACATCATTGAAATCGTCAAAATACTATGATTGCCTCAACTTTAAGTTGCAACAAAAATGTTGTAGTTCTGTCAATCATGATAAATGTGAATATTATTGTAAAGACAAACATATTAGAATTTTGAATGTTTGTCTGAACAATTCTTTGATTGTTGGCAAACGAAGCAGAACACAACCAAAAATCGAAAGAATTTATTGTGTCTGAACAGTTTGCAGGAAAAACTTTCATTTCATTCAGACACAAAAAGTTTTATCGATTCCTGGCTATGTGCTGTTTCGTTTGTCAACACTTCAAGTATTGTGTTTTGTTTGGAATCGCCTTATCCTAAAAACAGCACGCAGCTTTAACTTTAACATTTTCGACTTTAATTGTAGCAAACATGTTTCTATTTACCGTAAACATATTTCGCAATTCTGACCATATTTTGTTTATCACAAATATTGTTATTTTTGTGACAATGCACTTAATGTACCATGTTTATGAATGGCATTAGTCAGGCGAGCGGTAGTAGCGGCTGTGGCTTACTGGTATTCTGCGTGGCTCGTAAGCGAAAAAGCCGCGGTTCAAACCCCAGCTCGGACAGAATATTTTATCAAAAAGATTTTTAATTGAATTAAAATTTCTGTTCAGCCTAGTCAATGCAAACCTTTGGAGATATCTTAATTTAATAGCTGTGGAAATTGGAGTGCATGAAAACAAAAAAAAAATAAAATTATTGTTTCAATAATATTCTGGATCCTAAAAATCAATTCATAATATAGTTGTTACAATCATTCTATTTTCGGCCCAATAAGAGAATAATGATTGTTTCAATAATATTTTGGTTCCTACAAAAAAGTTCCTTTTCTAAATATAGTTGTATTCATTTTGTTATTATCAAAGAAAATATTATATGTTTAAGAACATGTTAGCAATTATCATAATCCGAATCATACTATGATCCTCTTAAAACATGGTTGTTGCAAATATGTTTTTTCTCTGCGTGCATGATCTGAAAGCATAAGTCTCAATTCAGTTCAAAATTGAAGTGGCTTGCAACTTTTTACGCTGTTGCGTTGTAGTTGCCTTAATGCTAATATATTAGATTTCTATACCTTCTAGACCCTAAGGGGGGCTGCTAAACCCCTAAAACCCCCTTGTCTACGGAACTGACTAGTATCATTCAGAAAAAACAAGTTAGTCTCGAATTCGAGTTATTTTGAAAAAACGAATCCGTCTCGAATTCGTATCTGAAGTCCGTTCTGAGCAGTGTTGCCACTTTGTGAGTAATTTCTCAAAACGTGAGGAATTTAAGGTGGCTGTGATTTTTGAGCAATTTCATTTTGAGGAATTTTTGTGGAATTTAAAAATTGCTACCATTTCTTTAAAATATATAAAAAAAAACTTTGGCAGCATCTTTTTCTGGTTGGTAGAAACACATTTTTAATTTAAACAGTGCACTGAACTTTCCAATTTCGTTTCCCCGTTACTATTAAAAAAATTTTAACCATTGCAGACGTAATTAGTAATTAGCGCCCACAATGTTTATTTTTATATAACTACAAAACAAAGTAGTTTTGTTTTTTTTTTGAGTTTAGTATTATAAAAATAGAAATATGTCATTTTCTTTTCCTTTGTTCCACACACAGAATTCGTTCGAAAGTTTAATTATAAATTTTTGGGTTCAGTACCTATAAAACTTTAATATTGATTGCAATAGAGATGATAAAATCGAAAATGATAGTATCGAACGCATAAAATTAACCAAAATATTTTGCGTTAACACGAAATCACATTATAGACGAATTCATAATTTTTGTTTTGTACAATGCGTTGTAAATATTTTTATATTTGAATTAAATGACTAATGCAAGTAGATTTTACCAAAAGTTTCGGTTATTCGACCACAATACTGACAAATAGGGCCGAAACTGGCCGTAATCGAAACCGAAACCGAATATTCGGTCGGATACTAGCTAAAATTAACGTCTTAATTTTTTTTTAAAGAAGCCACAGAGTGTTTTAATATTAATATCCAATAAGATAGAAAATATGTAGAAAAAAATATATTTGCTTGTTTTATTGATAAATAAAATATCTAGTGAAACATTTTTTTAGGAATTCTATTGAAATTTGGTTAATTTTTGAGGAATGTTGGTATTTAAATGTGGCAACACTATTTCTGAGTTCGAGACGGATCCGAAAAATGAAAAATGCGAATCGCGTTTTTGAGAGAAATTTCATACGACAAAGGATCAGTTCCGGATGCGCAACGCAATCCGTTTTGGATAAAATGTACAAAGAACTGAGTCCGTCTCGAATTCGAAACGCATCCGTTTAGCACACTGGATTGCTGGGTTTTGTTTTGTTTGTATTTAACTTTTGACGCGTCTTTATAGCTCAGTGTGTGCGTGTGCGTGTGCGTATGCGTTTGTTTGTAGTGTGGCTTTGTGTGCGGGGCGGATGATTGAGTTTGTTATTTCCGCTTCTAATAAGCATCGAACGACGACTGTGTTGACTGTGGCTTCTGCTCCATTTCGAATGAATTTTGATATTCTTCGAACTTTGAAATTTGATTACATTGCTTATGGTTAAAACTTTATCGATTTGAACAATAATAACGTTAAACAAATGAGGCAGTAAAAGAATCACGCTTGCTTTAAACTGCACGGCAAACTGGAGTGAGAGAGAGAGAGAGAGCGATAGAAAAGGGAGATGAACAAAAAATCAAGCAAATTAACAGTGGTATGGCCTTGAATGGTGCTGGAGATAGAGTTTTGGAGGGTGCCACGCTCTGATGGCGTGTTAAATGGTCTCAAAAGTTATGATTTCATTAAAAGTTTTAATGCAATGAATGAAGTTATTCATTAAAGTAGCTGAATCAGCAAAAGTTTTAATTCAGTTGCTAAAAATAATAAACAGGGGTGCCATATTTTGCGTTCTTGTACAGGTATTAAAAAAAAAAACGAAATAAGGGAGGTCAACTTTCAATATGAACAAAATATTTGCATATTTTAACTACAAACAGGAATTTTATAAAATACAGAATTTATGCTTTACACACTTTTCGCTGTGAGCGACTTTGAGTGCTCTGAGTGTTTAATCGCACTTCCGGTTTGCTTTAATTAATTTCTAGCGCGTAGTCTGCATGTTAGGGAGGAGTTTTTTCTAACTGTTTAAACATAATGTCCGGATGTCGTAACTTTTTACTGTTCTGAACAAAATACATTACGGGTGGAATATGCTCAAAAGCGTCCCTTTTTCAGCTAATGACTTTTTTATATTTTAAACTTTTTCAATAATTTCATTTAATTGCGCCCATGAAAAAAGGGTCAGATAAATTAATTTGAGTTTTTTAATTAAATTGAGCGACAATCGAGCAAAGCTGCTGCTGCCAGCATTTCAACAGATTTAATTGTTACGACAAGCAGAGTAGCATCGTGAGCAAGTGACTATGGACAAGAATGCTAAAGGTTATCGTTGTGCAAGTTGAAATTATTTAACTGATTCCGAATGGTCGGTCGAGCCTAATGGAGAAGAAGAAGCGCTACAGTTGAAAGAAAATCTCACAGATACAGCTGAAAGAAACAGAACCAAAGCTTTTATTAGCAGATTTTATGTCGTTCATAGCGCTTTGGCTTGCGCCATTTTACAGCATGAGCTGCTATTTGATAGCAGCCAGTCTGCCAGTTTGTCAGTCAGTCGTTTGTAGTTTCGTCTTCAACAACGTCTCCGTCTTCATGTTTGTTTGTCTGCGTTGTTTTATACACAAGTCTAGCTGTTATAAAATTTTAAGTAATAATTTCTTTTTTATTTTTTTTTTCACTCTAGTTACGGGTTGCTAGCCTTTCGTCTTTGCTAGCATTTCTATCAACAGCTTCTGTGGGATTTTCTTATTGCTGCTACTTTAGTTTAGAGGAAAATTCCATCAAAATTGTAAATTTTTGGTTTTAAATGTGCTTGTTGTTGTTGTTTTTCTGGCGAAACACGTGCAGTCAAGCTTGTCTGAAGAGTGCTGTAAAAAATGTACATCAAAATGTTTTAACAAGGGATTGTATGCCAACCTTTTTGCTATTCTTATTCAAAATATTTTTTTTTTATAAATTTTCATTTTATTAAATTTTTATTGTATTTGCATGCCATTCAAAAAAATCATCATCCGTTAGAGCACGAACGTAATTGAAGAAAGTATTCGATCAGATCACTTTCTTTTTGAAAACTGATGCTTTTACTCGCTGCACTTCAGGAATGTTGAAAAAATTGTTTTGATATTTAATCCTATGATTTATTTCTATGAATTCTTTTGAACTGAGCAATATTTAATATAAGCAATTTTTAGTTAAATTCTTGTTTCTTGCTGTTGTGTTTTTGTTCTAAATATATGCTATGTGCGCTAGTCAGGGCCGCAGCTAAGATTTTTTAGGGGAGGACGTGCTTTTTTGACTAAAAAAATTATAGATACCAATATGATATTTAAAGTAAGCATAGGGAACACTTTTATGTAAAGTTAATAACATTGCTATTATACTTGAAAGTGGCTTTTATTTTTAAATATCAGAGAAAATTTTGCCACCATGGATGTCTACTTATTTTTTTTTGCTGTGTGAATTTTAAGAAAAATGGTCACATTTTTTGCCTTTTATTTGAAAGCAATTGAAAATGAATTTGTTGCCTGTTTTCAAAAATTTTAATAGAATTTTAGAAATTTTAGAAAAATATTCCAAGGTTTTTTTAAATTTTTTTATATCCTATTAATTTAAAAAAATGCTATTTCGGGCTATTTCTTGAACTTCATTCTTGAATAGATATTAAAAAAAATATCACAATAAAATATTTACTATTTTTGGGTATACTTTTTCGATTTGTGGAATCAAAATTTCATTTACATTACCAAAAAAGAAATATAGCACATTTCTCAGATTTAAAATGCTTAAAATTAAAATTTTTTAATCAGAAAATGTTTGGACTCCATTTCGAACCATGTGAATACAATTTTCATAAGAATTTATTAAAACTTTTAAAACTTATTACAAAAAAATCGAAAAGACAAATTAGATATAAGGCTCTTTTTCGCCATTTTTCGTAATTTAGAAAAGAATAAAGTGAATTAAGGTTAAAAATTGTTTTTCTTAAAAGTATAATATTGTATTCATAAACACAAAAAAAAAAAATATTTACAATTTTTAGTACTAGCTGTGTTTTTTTTAAGCGACCGTTTGTATTAAAAGTCGCCTACTTAAGCGAGTATGAAGCGACTTTTCATACAATAAGTAGTCGTTTTTTACAACTCACTTAGAAAAAACACAGCTACTGTTTCAGTAAAAAATGCCAAATTTTTTTTTTAATAAATACATAGCTTTGGTGAGATATTTTTCGTGTATTCATTTAAAAATTAACATAAAGTAAGTGTCTCGAATTGCGTCTTTTTTAAAATTAATTTTGGGTAAAGATTAAATGGCAAAGAATAAGAATATTTTGTTGTCGAATTAAGTTAGTTATTGGTTTTTACGCTCTCTGCTCAGAAACCTCCTTTATCCCAAAATGACACAGTACAATTGTTTGCAAATTATTTCAAATCAAATTTTGTCAGAAATCCTGATCCGATCAGCTCACATGTTGTTGATAATGTTGAATCGTGTATAAATTTTGGTAGTCTTATGATAACTCTTTCTGATGTTGAAACTGCTATTGGTAATCTCTAAAAAAATTGTGTGCAATCTTTATCTTTACCTCTATGCATAATTTTTAACAAATCCCTTAAAGCAGGTGTTTTCATTGATAACTGGAAAGTTTCGCTCAGAACCCCAGTTTTTAAATCCGGCAATAAACATGACGTCCTAAATTACAGACCTATCTCTAAGTTAACTAATAGTTCCAAGCTCTTTGAGAAAATAGTAAAAGATAAAATGTACTTTGCATTAAAAAAATTTTATTTGTCCCAATCAACATGGCTTTGTTTCTGGTAGGTCAACTACAACAAATCTTAGTGTATTCACAAATTACTGCATCACCACAACTGAAAAGCGGTACCAGTTGGATGTCATTTACTCCGATATATCCAAAGCCTTTGATAAACTATCACATGAAATTTTACTACTCAAGCTTGCCAAGATTGGCTTCCATTCTACATTTCTTTCTTGGTTGGAATCTTACTTTTCAAATAGAGTTTCATATGTAGTCATTAACGTATAACGTAAAATGACCTTCTTTTTTATCAACTTCAGGAGTTCCTCAGGGTAGCATTCTTGGACCATTACTTTTTGTCATTTTTATAAATGATGTTTCCAAATGTTTTAATAATGCACAATTTTTACTTTATGCAGATGACTTAAAAGTTTTCCATAAGGTTAAAAATCAATCGGATGCTTATCGTCTTCAGGCTGATCTCGTAAACGTTTTTTCTTGGTTTAATCTTAACCAATTGTCACTAAACCTTTTAAAATGCTTTGTTGTTTCTTATTATAAGTTAAATTCTCCTATATCATTTGATTATACCTTAGATAACACTGAGCTTGTAAGGTTATCCGAAATTCGTGATCTAGGCGTTATTTTTGATTCAGGCCTTAGTTTTAGCTGTCATTTAAACCATATTATCCCCAAAGCATATTTCCTATTAGCGTTTGTTATGCGAAACAGTACCGGCTTCTCTGACCCATACACATTTAAAAATTTATATTCGTCCCTCGTAAGATCTAGCCTTGAGTACGCTTCATTTATTTGGAGCCCATTTTATTCAGTGCATATTACTAGATTGGAACAAGTTCAAAAAAGATCTTTGAAATTTGCTTTACGTTCAATTAATTTGTCGGATCCTCTTCCGTCCTATAGAACGCGTTGCCTGCTTATTGGTCTGTCTTCTCTTGAAGCTAGAAGGTTATTGCACAGTATTATGATCATTTACGATTTGATCAACGGAAACATCATCTGTGAGAAGTTACTTAAATTATTATCGTTTAATATTCCACAAAGAATGCATCGTAACTATGATTATTTTTATATTAATTGCCATAGAACCAATTATGCCATTAATGAGCCTATTAATAGAGTACTTATAGCTATAAACAGAATGTATAATAATAACTTAATTGATTTTTCTATGCCTAAAAATGCCTTTAAAACTACTATTACTCTATTGTTAAATAGTTTATAATTTTGTTCCTATTTAATATCCTGATTTGTTATTGTCTGTAAGGATAATTTATCCATAGACGGAAATAAATAAATAAATAAATAAAAAATTCCTTTAAAAAAATATGAAAAATATACAATATTTTAAAATGCAACAAAAATATACTTAAAATTTCCTACCAAACATATTTATTTTATTTGCATTACTATTTGTTTTTAAAACAATTTCAAAAAACGGTTTTTAATAACTACCTGTAAATAATTTTATAATTTAGTTAGAAAGCACTATAAAACAGGGACCGAAAATAACTGTTATTTTACAATTTTCAGATGAAAAAGGCATAAAGAAAAAGTGGCCGGAGGACTTTTTTAAATATACCATTATTATCGTAATGGCAGCAGCTTCGCGAATATTAAATGCCTTTTAAATTTTTGGCTGTTACTATAAAAATTAAAATTAACTGTTATTTTTTGCCTTTTATTTTTTCGGGCAAAAATAACTGTTACTTTTGACTTTTATTTTTTAGGTCAAAAATAACTGTTATTTTGTGCCTTTTATTTTTTCGGTCAAAAATATCAGGCGATTTGTATTTTTTCAAAGGCCGAATAAATACTTAAAAACTAAAAAGTTTCATAACTCAAAATGTGCGCGCTGATGAGACGATAAAAATTGCATAAAACTTTTTTTGCCTTTCAAGTGGCCTTTAAAGAAATTCAAATTGCCTGATATTTTTGACCGAAAAAATTAAAGGCAAAAAATAACTGTTATTTTTGACCAAAAAAATACAAGTCAAAAGTAACAGTTATTTTTGCCCGAAAAAATAAAAGGCATTAAATAACTAGTATTTTTGTCAGAAAAAATAAAAGTAAAATGATAACTGTTAATATCTGACTTTTTTGATAAAAACCATTACCGGTACGGTCCCTGCTATAAAATCAAACTAATAAAAGTTCACTATTTTAGCAGTTGAAATTTTGACCAAAGTTATTTAAGTTATTTATTACTGAAATAAGTATGTATGTTCTCGTTTATGCTATTGCAGTTTACAAGTATTCAAAACAATAAAAAAATTAACAATAATAAATTATTAAGGTCCATTAACTTATAAAGTTTTTAATTAAAAGCATGTTTTCAGTAATGTTGCTGTAATATTAAAAAAGAAAAAACGAATGTTCTTATGTATATTCGTAGGTTGAGTCAAAAAAGGATCCACATAATTGTCTACAAGTAATAAAATAAGTTAATCCTTCCTATGTTACCTTAAATTAGATTTGGGATAGTTGGAAAAACTTTGCTTTGCTCAATCGAGATTTTTAAAATTCTATATTTGAAAACATGAGTAAATGAAGGTGATATGTCGAATTTTCGAATTTTTGCTGTTCTATGCATGGATGAAGATATACAAACCATTTTAAACCTAAAAACAACCATGTTTGTGGCTATTTTAGAAAATAACTTCTTCACAAAGGCTTATTTAATATAGATTTCAGTACAAATGCCAAACTTTGAACTCAATTTTCTCGAAATTTAAATTTTGCGACATATCACCTTCATCCTCATTTATGAACTTTTGATACATGTTGTAGATTAAGTATTTATTTGTAGACACTTAACTCTAGAACCCATACCGGGTGCGTAGGAACACCATTAAAAATTAAAAGTGGCTGTATTTTGTTTTACGGAAGATTTTATAACATGACATCTGTATTGCCATTATAGCTGTGATTTTTGAGCTCTATTTTCAGTTTTTCTTTTTTAAACTAATTATGAATAAAAAAGAAGAGATTTGTATCATTTGTTTCTTAATTTAACGAAATGTCGCTTTAAAGTTAGTTAGTGGGGGTGTAGAGGAACCACAAATAACTTAACGTTGCAAACACAAGGTATGGGTTGCAGGGTTAAAGATATATTTACCAAATATTTTTATAATTTGTTCAATGGTTCTTAAAAACTACAAGTGGTTGCTCTTAATTTCTTTATTGTATACCTTTGGACACTATGCGGGCTTTGAACCTCAAAAAGCTCCCCTTCACTACGGGTCTGACTACAAGATAAGGCAATCAAGTGAGTGATGAGTGGTTGAGTGAGTTGAAAGAATTTTCATACTTAGCTTGCATCAACTAATCAAGTGTTTTATTGATAAAATTGATAACATGCTTGAATGGACTTTCTCTATTTAATTTGCAAAAGAATCTGTGAACAAGGCAAATGTAATGTGAAAAATTGAACTTCAATAAATTTTCATTTTTGCTTAGAATTGAAATAAATAAGAAAATGCAAATCATTACTCATTTATTGATAAATTATAAAAGTTTACCAATATATGAGTAATGTTATTTTGTTTGTGATTTTTTTTTATTTTGCCATTTTTTCCAAGTATTCAATTGTCTTTTCAAAAATTTTATAATTGAGGAATACATTTAATTTCGTTGATTTCGTCGTTTCAGGCAACAAAATACTTTTCTATGTGGCTTATTATTTGTTCGCTCAACTCAGATTAAACGAAATTCATAAGTCGGCCGCTTAATTTCTATAAAGTTCTTTATTACTTTATGTATAATTTTAATAGTTTAAAATTAAAAGTAAACTAGTGATAGTAGAAAGCTTGTGTTTTAATGTAATTTTCAATTGCGACCTCAATTCAAATTACTTACGGACTAAAACGGCATTATAAATTTCGGTTATTAAAAGTTATTGAGTCTGGTAAGAATTACTAACAAAAAAAAGAATTCATGTGACAAAGAATTTTACGACATCTTTTAACAAATTTGGAAGGGCCAGATTGCTGGTTAATATCACATATGATTTATTTGCTTTAATATTTTATAGTAAACAATCAAATAATGTTAAGTTTTCTGAATGTGTCATTAACCCTCTAACCGGCCAATTTTTGTTTTCGATACATAAATTATCATGAACTAATTTTGGGTCGAGAAACACGAATCTGAAATTATATTTTCAAAAAAGTGAAAGGTAACAATCTACACCGCCTTAAGGCGGACTTCCTTGTTTACGCATAAAAGAAAAGAAACTGAAAGGATATCGTATTTATTAGTTTTTAGTAGTAAATGAAGTAAAAAATGATGTGAAGGAATAGAAATAGAGGTCTATCACTGTGAGTGAAATTGTTGGAAAATTTTTTTGTAGATGACAAGCACAAATTCAAATGGCATTGTGTATGGATTTATTTTTATAAACGTTTTCCACTTCGATCCAAAAACTCAGGCTTATGGTTGATGGCATCGTCACGAATGGTGGTGCATAAGCTCTCATAGCTGTTTTATTGTTTCACTGTGCATTCATTTGATGCCCTGCCAACTGGTTTTTTTTTGCATTCCAGCAACTTCTATACGAAAATCGGGAAGCTTTAGTTGATCCACGTATTCAGCATTTTGTGCATGAATACGACGGTGAAGTATATACGCAATGATCATGGCTATATCTACGAGGTGATAGAAGAGACGCAACGTTCATTTCCTTGTTTTCATACGGATGTGATAGCGACCCAATAAGCCATCCATCAGATCAACGCCACCCATGTGGTGATTATATTCTCGGATTACTTTTGGGCAAGCAACTTCAATGTATTTCTTATGTTTTCTATAATATCTGGTTGCTTTATTAGTTCAACATAATCAGACTTGGTGTTATGATACGGTATTTTCAATTCGTTAAAACGAACAGGCAAATTTTTATCGCCACGAAACACCACTGCATTCTGATGCATTTGTATGCTCTTTTTCTCCACAAAATATTTTAAAATTGTAGTAATTGTGGATTTATATCCATTTCAGATTCATTGAATCAACCAGCAACCGATTCAAAACCAATATCAAATCCTTCAATTTCAGACAAAGGTGAACGATCACGTTTGGCCCAAACGTTTTGGTTTAGTTGTTGGTGTTCTTGTTGACTCACTTGGAGATCGCTCTAATTGTTATTTCGATGTATTGCTGGTCGATGGCATGGCTAAGAGGTAAGAGTTATGGAAGGATGAGTTATAGGTTGTAAAATAACAGTATAAATTGCCAACCGTACTGTCTTCATCGAAATTCATATTTATGTCTGTTGATGGAAAAGCACTTGCAGGATCCACTTCTTCAAGGTCTTTATCAGATATTAGAAAATCTGTGTCCATCGTCCACTATTCCATCGTCGTCAGTATCTAAAGATTCCATCAGCTCCGCTATTTTGCCATCAATCATTACCGACAACTTGAAGCCTTTCTCTTGAAAAGAGCTAAACATTATCTTCGTTATTAAATATTATTTCCAATTGGGATAAATTTTACCAAGAAAAACAGGAAGAAATGGATGGAAAAGATTTATTGAAATGTATGCACGCAACAGAACAAAGTACACGGGTACCGGCAGGTCCGCCTTTAGACAATGTGCCGTTTTTGGATGCTGGGATTCAAGTGTGTTTGGAAAATAAGATTAAAATTCTCCATCACGTTCAAAAATAATTAAGCTACTTATCGATAATTTTTTCACTTCCATCAGAGTGCAAAATATGCTAATTTTTATTTTATTAAAATGCACTTTCACGTCGAAATAATTATTTGCAAAGATTTTCATGAAAATTTCACTTTCACATGTGCTTAATCACAAGTTTATATACTAACGGTTCTTAAATCAACAGGGTTGCATTGCACAGGCTACAACGAAAGGTAAAAAAGTTTATCGGTACTAAAATGCTGTAACGTGAAAGTGCTATAACACTTTACCTTAATCTCGCCTAAAGGCAGTCTTGCCGGTTAGAGGGTTAATTGACATTTTCTCCACGACATGAAGAGTTGGCGTGGCAGTAAACGCACATAAACATTTAATATGATTCTATATCCTTTACTTGAATTATAGATTCCTCAAATGTGCTAGCAAGGGTTTTGGTTAAACGGAAAGAGGGCGCGGTAGTAAATTTATCTCACTCAGTTTTCACATGGAAATATATTGATATATGGTATTATATTATTTGTAGGCGTAGTAATCCGTTTATTTTGCTCACATAAAATCGACTTTAATTATGGCATAAATCTCTATTATTATTGCCCTTAAAAGAACTGCTTTTTTAATTTATTGCTTCTTATTTTAGTAGCATGTGAAATGGTAGTGGATCTAAATATATCCCGCCCACTTTTCAAATCTAGCGTAATTGCGATAATATTTTCGATATTGTTTCCTTACATATTGTATAATTTCAGCTCACATGGATAAATAGGCGTGAAATTTTTTTTTTCCGTTTTCAATATATTTTAGAGGGATTTGATGTCTCAGATCCAAAAAGTTTTTAAAATTTTCTTTACGTAAAATAAACTTACACGTGTATCGAGATTTCTCTCAGAAAATTTTGTTTACGGACTACCGTAAGGTCAAAATAATGATAAATTACAAAATTTGGTCAATGTCTGTTCGGCCGGGTCGATTTGTGGGGAGGCAAAAAAATCTCCCATTGCTCAGTGAAAATCGTATTCTAGGGATCAAAATAAAAAACATTGCCCGAGGAACTATACCTCTAAAACGAATTCTAATGCTTTAACTTTTCCGTAAGGTCAAATTTTGAAAAATCCCTCTTTGATCCATTTAGAGTGCCCCAATCGAGTCGAAATGTATAAACGACCCCTACTAACTTTGGAGGGCCGATCCACCCATGCCAGTGGCACACCCCCTGGAACCCCCTGGCTGATTTTTTCATGTAAAGTGCCAAAAATGGTGATTTTTTTAAATGTTTGTATGGGGAACCCCCCAGGGGATTCCAGGGGGTGTGCCACTGGCATGGGTGGATCGGCCCTCCAAAGTTTGTGGGGTTGGTCATACATTTGGACTCGATTGGGGCACGCTAAATGGGTCAAAGAGGGATTTTTCAAAATTTGACCCTAAAAAGTCAAAAGTTGGGGCATTAGAATTCGTTTTAGAGGTATACATAGTTCCTCGGGCAAAGTTTCTTATTTTGATCCCTAGAATACGATTTTCACTGAGCAATGGGCGATTTTTAAATCGACCCGCCCTTATGTCTGTGTTACTTAAATCAGCATATCTTGGGTTGTATTGCTCCGATTTAATTCGTTTCTTATTCGTTTGATAGATAACTTGTTATAGTTTATTTCCTATACTACATTAAAATATATGTTTTATAATTAAAAATAAGTGCATAAGAATTACATGAAGTTTTTAAACAAATTTTCTGTGACCGTGACCTAAGTAAATTACATTTTTGACAGTACCAATAAACGTGCCATACATTTCTACAAAATACAAAATTGTCAAAACAATTGATCGATTTTTTATAGATATTATACAAATTTTTGTTTAAAAAAAATCTTATTTACATTTTTTTCAGCTTTGATTTTCGTAAAACTGGTACGCAACAGTTTTTTTAAATTTTTTTTCAAAATAAGCTATCAAACATGAAAATTGTACAAAAACTACCAGAGTTGTAATATTGTACTTTCCGAAAAAAATCTCAATATATTTTTGTAGTATAAAAAAAGTTGCAATAATTCAAATTTTAAAAATTTCAATGAAGTCTTGTAACAACAAAAATTGAAGCAAGCAATAAATTCTATGCAGTATTGAAATCAGATGGAAAATTGCGATAAAATTTAGAATTATAAAATATATATAGCAGGTATTAATTATAAAATCGAGTTTATTTACAATTTAATACTGTTTTGATATCGAAACTATGTATATCTATGAATTGGTCTATTTTCGCCTAGGTTGCTGCTGTTGTTTTTTTAGTTTTATTTATTTTTTTATTTTGAACATTACTCTTTTAATATTGCCAAAACTTTTATGCATCAAAAAGTGTGTATGCGCATTAAAGTCCATTTATTTAAAAAAAAATCTCTCTCACTGTTAAAGAAAAATGCGAATTGTTACAAGTCAAAACGGTAATTCCTGTCGCAACCGAACATATTGCAGTTATTTTGCAATCTCATCCAGGAAACTGACAGCTCGTTGCAAAAATTTACCAAAGAAGTGTTGCATATTTATGTGGGCGTTTTTTTTTTCCCTTTGCAGTGCACCCATCCCCTTCCGCCCCCTTCTGCTACACAGCTGTAAAATGTCAAAAAGTTGACATTTCTACAAACTGACTGGCATGAAAAATTTAGCAGCCACATAAAACAACAAGAATTACAACAGCAACAATATGTGTTAGCATCTTGCCAGCTGTCTGTAGAGTTTTGCTGTTGTTGTTGTTGCTGCTGCTGCCTTTTTTAACCTGCTGACCATTTTATGTTGCTCTAGTTTTTTTGTTATTCTTGCTTTTTATTTTTGGCGCGTAGTGTCAGTTTTAATATTTATTTTGAAACCACAGAAAGGCACACACACTCAAAAAAAAATATAAAAAATAAGCCTTTTTGCAACTCGTATGCAAATAAAAAGTTGCATCAGCGTGCACGTGTATGTGTGTATGGCTTGTTCACTTTTTATGTTATACTCAACTTTGTTAAAAATGTTTTTGTGTTTTTTGGGCAACATCATAACAACAAACATTAAAAAACACTCTTTATTGTTGCTGTAGCTGTTGTTGTTGTGTACTTAGAAAATCAGATCGCGCTGGCACAGTTGTAGCGACAACTGGAGCGATGCAAAACAGATGTTTGTGATTTTCTTGTTGCTGTTGTAGTTGGGTCCAAAACTTTTGCTGGTTGGCTGTTCTTTTGGTTTATTTCTCAAACCGAAATGGCTGGAAAAGTAATTAAATTTAAATGCTTTGAAATACTTTTCATACTAAAGTAGAGTGAAAAACATGCTAAATGTTTTTCTATTAGATGCAGCCTAAAAATATGCTCACTACATTAGTTTTTAATACGGTCTCCAAGTGACGGTACCACCACTCTTCAAATACATGACTTTTTGAGGGGTGGCAATCTTATCAGGAACACACATCATAAATGTCAAATCGATCTGTCAATGAATAGTGACGTAACAGTGTTCTAAATGAAACAACTGTAAGTATTGTTATAAAAATGGATAAAGAAGAATTTCGTGCCTTGATTAAGCATTACTTTTTGCGTAACAAAAGTGAGAAAGAAACAAAAGAAAAGCTCGATAAATATTATAGTGAATCTGCTCCGTCTTATTCAACCGTAAAGTATTGGATTGCAGAGTCCAAAAGAGGTCAAATCAGCACAAAAGATGAGCACGCCGGGGGAGCATCAAAAACAGTGACCACTCCAGAATGTATTAGAAAAATTCACGATTTCGTATTGGACAACTCCAAAGTGAAAATGCGTGAGATAGCTACAGCTGTAGGCATATTAAGTAGGTTGGTGATTTAAATTTTACATAAAAATTTGGGTACGAGAAAGCTGACTGCAAGATGGGTGCCGCGTTCGTTAATAATCACTCAAAAACATGAACGTATTCGCACTTCCCAACAATGTTTGGACATGTTTAAACAAAATCTGAATTTTTTTAGCAAAATAGTGACCATGTTTTAGACATGAATCCACCACTACTACATCGACTACTTCAGAAAAGGAAAAAAAAATCAACAGCGACTATTTTTGCAAATTATTGGACTGATTGAAGAACGAAATCGCAAACAAACGGCTCCATTTATCGAAGAAAAAAATCATCTTTTTGCAAGACAATGCTTCAGCTCACAAATCGATCGAAACCATGCACTATGGTCCAAGGACCCGATTCTTGTGGCATTAAATCAAACAAGGCACATAGAGTGCCCGAACTTTGCACATTTACTTTTGGTACTGCAAACAAAGACGTTGCAAAAAATTAGCATCTTCCGCCCACGTGGACAGATTACTTTCACAGATTTTTTCACAGAAAACATTCTGAGTCGTCTGAGTGGTGATTTTCCACTTTTTTGTTTTTTCGTCAGAACTTTCAAACCATACATCATAACCCGATTTTTGTGGCATTAAATCAAACTAGGCACATTGAGTGCCCAAACTTCGCACACTTACTTTTGGTACTGCAAACAAAGACGTGCGCAAAAATTAGCATCATCCGCCCACGAACAAGCCCACCTCCCATTACTTTCAAAGATTTTTTCACAAAAAAATCTGGTTTTTCGTCGTAACTCCCAAACCATACATCCTACAAGGACAATTTATGCACCAAAATGTTTGTAATACATATACCCACAAAACTGCATTCTTAGAAAAATATTTTTTATACGTCATTTTTGGTGATTTCCCACTTTTTATTGCTTTTCGTCATAACTCCCAAACCATACACTATAAAAGAACGATTTGTACACCAAAATGTTTGCTAAGCCGCTGCCTACAAGACTGCATCCTTGGAAGAATTGTTAAAATATTATTACATTTTATTTTCATATGTCCTTTTGGTGATTTTTTTTCGTTTTTTCGCTATAAATTCGCCCTAAAATCCAAATTACATATCAGACAAGGACGATTCATGCATTAAAATGATCTCCATAGCATTGTTCTTAAGACGGGTTTCTTTTTTGTGGAAAGGCGTTTTGCTTTATCTCCTCTAGTTTAGGAGTTGTAGAACACTTTTGGAGTAATAGTAGGCCAAAAACATGTGGTTTTTTCGTCATAACTCCCAAACCATACATAATACAAGGACGATTTTTGCATCAGAATGTTTGTATTACATATAACCACAAGATTACATTCTTAGAAAAAATATTTTTGTTTAATATGCCATTTTTGGTGATTATCCACTTTTTAATTGTTTTTTCGTCACAACTCCCAAACAATACATCATAAAAGAACGATTTATGCACCAAAATGTTTTTAATACATTTACCCACAAGACAGCATTCTTAGAAAAATATTTTTAATACGTAATTTTTAGTGATTTTCCACTTTTTTATTGCTTTTCGTCATAACTCCCGAGCCATACACTATAAAAGGACGATTTGTACAATAAAATGTTTGCTAAGCCGCTGTCTACAAGACTGCATCCTTGGAAGAATTGTTAAAATATAATTACATTTAATTTTCATATATCCTTTTGGTGATTTTTTTTGTTTTTTCGCCATAAATTTGCCCTAAAATGCATATTGCCATAGCATTGTCCTTAAAGTGGGTTACTTCTTTGTCGAAATGCGTTTTGCTTTATCTCCTCTAGTTTAGGAGTTGTAGAACACTTTTTGGAGTAATAGTGGTTTTTTCGTCATAACTCCCAAACCATACATCCTAAAAGGATGATTTATGCACCAAAATGTTTGTAATACATATACCCACAAGACTGCATTCTTAGAAAAATAATTTTTATACGTAATTTTTGGTGATTTTCCACTTTTTTATTGCTTTTCGTCATAACTCCCAAACCATGCACTATAAAAGGACGATTAGTACAGCAAAATGTTTGCTAAGCCGCTGCCTACAAGACTGAATCCTTGGAAGAATTGTTAAAATAATATTACATTTTAATTTCATATGTCCTTTTGGTGATTTTTTTCGTTTTTTCGCCATAAATTCGCCCTAAAATCCAAATTACATATCAGACAAGGACGATTCATGCATTGAAATGATCGCCATAGCAATGTCCTTAAGACGGGTTTCTTCTTTGTGGAAAGGCGTTTTGCTTATCCTCCTCTAGTTTAGGAGTTGTAGAACACTTTTTGGAGTAATAGAAGGCCGAAAACATGTGAGTTTTTTCGTCATAACTTCCAAACCATACATTCTACAAAGACGATTTATGCACCAAAATGTTTGTTAAGCCCCTGCCTGCAAGACTGCATCCTTGGAAGAATTGTAGAAATATAAATAAATTTTATTTTTATATGTCCTTTTTGGGTGAATTTTTGTTTTGTTTTCTCGCCATAAATTTGCCCTAAAATTCAAACTACATATCAGACGAGGACGATTCATGCAATAAATTGTTCGCCACAGCATCGTCCTTAAGGCGGGTTACGTGTTTGTCAAAATGCGTTTTGCTCTAACTTTTCTAGTTTAGGAGCTATAGAACATTTTTTGGAGTAATAATTTTCGTCCTAACTCCCAAACCATACATCCTATAAGAAAGATTTATGCACCAAAATGTTTGTAATACTTAAACCCACAAGACTGCATTTTTAAAAAAATTTTTTTTTCAAGAATCTTAGTTTTATACGTCATTTTCGGTGATTTTCCACTTTTTTGTTTTTTCGTCAAAGACGATTTATGCACTAAAATGTTTGTTAAGCCTCAAGACTACATCCTTGAAAAAATTTTAAATAATATTCAATTGATTTCATATGTCCCTTTTTCTGAATTTTTTATCTTTAGTGCTTCTGAAATATACCGATATATCAAGTTGCTGCAGGAAAATCAATCAGCACCATAAAATGTGCAAGTCAACCTTTCACCACATATATAAAACTTTGACAATACCCGACAATATCATTACTTTTCTTCTACGAAAGACAAACACGATTCTTAAACTAAGTCAAAAATGTCTTCACATTTACATAGTCTGTCCTTAAAAATTACAACATATACAAAACAATTTTATTATACTCTATGACAAACTAACTTTGATGTTGATTTTCCATACCGAAAATTTAGTTTTTTTTATTTGTAAATTTTGAAAATATTTAAAGTTTTGTAAAACTTTTATTTTATGCACATCAATCAAAAAACATATGTTCACATACTGACAACTTCCAGAGCGTCATAATCGAAAAGTGTTGCCACATTTAAAAAAAATGTATAGTTTTATAATATTTCGACTATTTCTGTTCCACTTATATAGTTTTTATACCAAATTTTAACAATTATTTTTTGTATTTACTGCCACTTGCGCCATGTCCAAATTGCAAGAGTTACGCTTCGAACTGCTTGCTCATCCCTCATATTCTCCAGATTTGACTCCCAGCGATTATTATCTGTTTCCAAACTTAAAAAGGCGACTTACACAATGTTAGAAAATTGTTGGAATAAGTGTGTAGAGAGGACTATGTGGAAGAATAAATAATAATTTTGGCAAAAATTGTGTGTTTTCTTTGCAAGCCCGGCAGCATCTTGTGAAAGCATGCTTATACAAAGTTAATTATGTATTATTTTATAAACTTGAAAGCAAGTTTGAATGTGTTGTATATATTAATGAGCTCAAAAAACTTTGAACAATTAAAAACAATAAACGCCAACGCCTGAAAGTATGCACATACAACTTTTAAATCTTAAGAATTTTCAAATTAATATTTTTAGCTAGAGAAAACCTAAAAATGCCTTCTTCTGCATTTTTATCGATTTATGTAAGATTGTTTTTAATTATTTTGAGTTTTTTTCTGATGCTGTGTTGTCTTATTGAATAATGCTAATTAATACAGCCAGGAATTATGTCTGTGATA
The DNA here is from genome assembly GCA_963920525.1 of Dichetophora obliterata. Taxonomy (NCBI): domain Eukaryota; kingdom Metazoa; phylum Arthropoda; class Insecta; order Diptera; family Sciomyzidae; genus Dichetophora; species Dichetophora obliterata. The sequence continues at coordinate 264,886,841 of OY986437.1, read as the reverse complement.
GAATATATGCACTCTTACCGCTTTCATTTTTAGTACGAAAATGCACACCAACAATAATCCAGCCTGACACGAGAAGCAATACTTTCTTCGAAATACGAAATTCTATACTTTATGCTATACGATACAATTTGAAACGTTTAATGTTTATTTTAAAGTAAAGAAAGTATTTTTTTTGTTGGCATATTTTAGGGCTTGGAAATTCAATAATAAATAATATAAATAATGTCAATAATTGTTTGTTTACATTTCTATTTGACTAGAAAAACCTATTGTTAGGGCTCAAAAAAATTATAAACTTATTTTAACATTAATAATTGATAAAGCCTAAACATATGCTAAACATAAAACTCTTAACAGCCTACTAAAATGTTGCCATATTTTGTATAATATATAAAATTTCCTTAATACCCCTTTCCACACGGCAATTTTTCTTGCCAGACAGTCGAAAATACAAAGTAAAGAAAAGCACAGCATCAAAGAAAGAACAGCACAGAAGAAGAACTTGCCAGTACAGACTTGACTGTACCGCAGACTTTCTGGCAAGAAAACTTTCCGTGTGGAAAAGGGAAGTAAGCTCTAAAAATTTTGAAATTATTTATTAATAGTAATAAGACTCATTAAAGAATATCAAGGACGGAGTATGTACATTAGGGCGGGTCAAATTCTGGCTCAGCAAAATTCGTAAAATACATGTAATTTCAAGACTTTTTCTCCACTACAGCATATACAAATTCTGAAAAAAAGCTGTGCGGACTTTCGTAAATACCCTGCAGTGTAATCAACTAGATTTATACCAGTCAACAACTAGTTGGAAATATCCAACAACTAGTTCGATTTATGTCCTATTCTCATAGAACCGACTGGTATTTTTTACGTGGTGATGTCATTGGAAAAGACAATTGTCTTACTATAGATAAGGTTTTAACTAGTTAACAACTCATTTTTTATGTAAAGTAAAATTCTAGTTGGGTTGTGACTAGTTTTTAACCAATATAGTAATTATCGAATTAAAACTAGTTCATAGGTTCATATTTTTTCAATAGTTCATAGGTTCAAAGAACATATATTTTTACAACAAAATATTAGCTAAAGGCTAAAGTTAAAGCTATTTGATGAAATACCATGTTTATGGTATACATAAACTAAGTTCTAATCTACTACAAAGTTGCAATAAAAACATTTAAAAATGAGAGTATATGTCGCATTAATATAATTCAAGATATTTTATCAACTACATGTTTTTAAATTAGTTTTTATATGTTTTAATTTGTTTATTATTAGTTTGTTCCAATGGGGTACCCAGCTCCCACTGGTTTTGGAACTGGTTGATTTTGATAATATGTAGTATAGTTTGATTTTGGCTAGTTTTACAACTGGTTTAATGTGACTTGACAAAAACTAGTTGGGTTTAAACTACTTTTGCAACTAGTAAATCGTGACAAAATATAAACTAGTTTGTTTTGACTAGTATAAATACTACTCATGTTTTAATGCTGACTAGTCTTACACTGCAGGGTAGATTTTGTTCTCAATTATAAAATATGAATGTATGAATGTATGTGTATGAATCTATTTACGAAAGTCCGCACAGCTTTTTTTCAGAATTTGTATATGCTGTAGTGGAGAAAAAGTCTTGAAATTACATGTATTTTACGAATTTCGCTGAGCCAGAATTTGACCCGCCCTAATATATATATATATTAAAACACGTCAATCGTTCTAAGCCAAAACAAATATAGCAACAAAAAGTTGTAAGGCATTAGATAGCTACAGGCTTTAACTGTGTGTGTGTGTGCGTGTGTGCCTTGAATAGCAGGAGGATAAATAATTGAAGAAACAACAATAAATAAATAAATAAAAAAATAAGTGTAAAATAGAAATAAGTAGAAATTGCTTGAGCATAAAGAAACAATAAAGCTTAAGAATTAACGTAGAATGAAACTTGAAAAGAAAATCATTTAAGTGCCCGTAGCAAATGTTTCTCTGCAACACCACCCACCACGATGCTATTCTTTGTATTCAATCAAGTGGGATTCAAGCTGTTTACGTTTCCGTTTTGATGAATCTACCGACGAACGAACGAACGTACGTACTTTAGTAAGAGAGTAAAATAATAAGAAGAAAAAGAATAAACACAACGCTGCGACGCTGTATGACCTATGATCGGTTCCGTTTACAGTCTCCAGTAGATCCAACAGACAGAGTGAAGACAAAAACAAAAACAAACAACAACAAAAACAAACACAACAATAACAACCTTGCCAATTGTTATACGAGTAAAACCAAGGAATTAAATATGAAATTCAATAAAAAAAAAAGCAAAGCGAATGACGCCAATGGCGCTAGCAGCAACGATAATAGTAACAGCAACAACTACAATAACTACAAAAACAACAACACTAACAACAACAGCTACAACAACAGCCAGCGCAATATTGACGACGAAGCCACGATGGCAAGAAAAACAACGACAGCTTCAAGGATAACATTCAATATCCTTTATGCGTGCATGTGTGCTGGTAGTCGTGATGTTTATTTCGCCTTTTTGTTTGTGGTTTGTTGTTATTGTTTTCTATTGGTGTTGAATAACGTTTAAACGTTTGCTCGAATAGTTTTTAATTAAAAGTTATTTCCTTTCAATAATAATAATAACAATAACACACCAACATCAACAAAGAAACAAAAAGAAAAAATAACGTCAATGACACCATCGATCAGCAAATCTACACTCTAAGAAAAAAGTGTTATTATAGCGAAGAAAAGAGCCGACACAAAATTATAACATTTATTTCTTATATGGTTTTTTATCACTGATTGATAACACTGTGCACGAATCAGAAAAAAAAATGTTCCTTCAAACTAATTCTAGTACGCTGAATCTTATGGCATTAGACGTTTTTCTAGGTTAGCGTTTCGAGATATTTGAGATTTAAAATTATAGGCTTAGAAAACATAAATTTAAATAAACAGTTGTCGACAACTGTACTAAAAATGGGTTTCCACGCCCCCTTTTACCGCTCACAAATAAATGAAAAAGGTTTATTTCAGATGGTTTTGGTCATATAAGACTTAAATTTGGTACTTTGGTTTGTGTAGCTACGGACAGTAACTGTACGAAGAATTGGTTTCCACGCCCCCTTTTCGCGCCCACAAATCAGTGAAAATTCTATATTTAAAGCAGTTTTGGCCGTATGAGACTAACATGTGATACCTTAGTTTGTATGGTTACTTTCGGCAATTGTACTAAAATAGGGCGTCATCGCTATACAGCCACACCCACTTTTTGAGAAATCATTAAAATTGACTACTGGGCCGATGGAGCTAAAATGTTGGCTTAGTTTGTACGGTTACTGCCAACAACTGTACTAAAAATTGGTTTCCACGCCCCCCTTTTACCGCCGACAAACCAATGAAAACGTTTCGATCAATGGAGGTCAAAAGTTGAAATCTTCAAAAAAAATATTCTCCAGAAAATTTCACTAGGGGTCACCCAAGATAAATAACCTCTACGAGTTAAAGGTTTCACATAAAAACCGGATCGAAAAGATAATACATTTATTTTTAAGCAACTATTGCATCGTTGTAACATCTAAAGTGTTACAACTCAAAACTCAACTCAACTCAACATTCAATTAAGAAGTGTTGAGATATGAATTTTCGTAAAAATCAATTTTTGATATTTTGCCGATTTTTGGCAATTTTGTGCTGTCACTCCGCCAAAAATTAGGCCAAACTTTTTTCTCCAAATCAAGTTTTGTATTTCCGTCAGTGATTGCAAATTTTATTCAAATCAGATATGGTTATTCCGCAAGGCCGCACAGTGGGCTATTCGATACTCAAAAACTCATTTAAATCAGGCAAGTTCTTCTTTTTTAGGTCTTACAACCTAATTTTTTTTTATTTTAGTAAATTAATGATAAAAAAGTAACATACAGCTTTAAAAAGTGTAATTTAGCGGATTTGTTTTTACACTATAATAAAAAAAAAACATTATTCAATACAAATTTAAATTTTTTTTAATAGAATACACAGTGCAGCACATATTTTCGATGGTGAACCAAACCAATCTCAAACGATTGTATTTGACATCAATAACAAAAGCCCAAGTCGCTTTTTGCTATACTACGTCACAAATTTGTTTTACAGTGGTTTTAATTTTAAATTTTTTTGGTTAAAATGAAATTAAAAAGTATAAAAAATTGTTTGTTAAACTTATATAAGAGCTCTTGTCTTCAGAAGCTTGACACCGGAAGGAATGAAAATTTTTCGGGGAATATTTTTTCGCAACACACGACACCCCTAGCATCTTCCAGTACCCAGCAAAAAAGTGCTTCCAAAAGGAGGTAAAGTGGAAGGAAAAGTCTTGAATTAAATCCCTGCCACTTTCATACCCACGTTCATACCCAGAAGGCATTCCTTTAACAAATGCAAGTCATTGGAAGGACTTCTTTCCTTAGACTTCTCTAGAAGTGCTTCCAGAATTTTTTCAATGGATTACTTCTTTGAGCCCTTTAATGAAAGGATTCTAGTAGGTGCTTTTCAGGAGAACTGCAAGGCATACCATGGAATAGTTTAAAAAATCCCACGAAAAATATCTCTTTTTCCCAAATTTCTCAAGATTTTGGTATTGGAAATGAGAAGTGTTTTGGGTTTTGTTGGGGGTTTTCCTTTCCCCTTTTCCCATTTTTACGGCATTTTGGTTTTAGAAGTGGCTGCGTTTTTTGTTGTTTAAAAAATTCGATGGAAAATAACTAAAATATATGTTATTATTATATGCCCTTTTTAACGTTTATTGAATTTAAATACTAATTGAATTCCTTCCAGAAGTAGTTTAAGAATGCATGTCACATTTTCTCAAATATTTTTTTGAAAAAGACCCAATAAGGCAACTTTGGAGGGAGGTCAAAGGTAAAAACTTTCCAAAAAATATTCTCCAGAAAATTTCACTAGGAGTCACCCAAGACAAATAACCTCTACGAGTTAAAGGTTTTACATAAAAACCGGATCGAAAAGATAATACATTTTTTTTAAGCAACTATTGCATCGTGCGATAATATTATCTTCATTTAGTAATAAATTTGTAATATTATAACGGTTCGGTGTAACTGTATAAAGCTAGAATTATATTCGTAATACTTTATAAGTTATAGCAAAAAATTACGTAAGTTGTATTAAGTAATTCAATTAAGTAGGAATTGAGTAATTTAATTAAAATTGTGAAAGTGTTGTGGTCTGTTTTCGAAAAATTTTATTTTCAATGCAGTTCTGCGGAAACCTAAAGAAATTTTGTTATTTTTGCGGTAATTTCACACCATACCGAAGCAGTCAAAGTCATTCCAGTCAGGAACTGATTATAGCGTATGAAAAATACTATTATCAAAAATTTTTATCTGATGTGCCATGGGTGCCTTAAAAAGTTTGCAAGAGATGCTACAATTACTTGTTGGAATGGTTTCATCACAAACGCAGATCGATGCCGTTCGCTGTTTCTATGGTTTGGAATGACCCAATTGAACACGATCGCATGAACTGTTATGCATGCGTTAATTCTGTGTGTGGATTGCAGAAAAAAAAGTGTGTCGAAATTCGAATATCGAAGTGTTTCCAGCGCTCAAGTGCTATTGCCGCATTCTGATGACATTTCTCTAAGATTCATCAGGTATCCTTCCCATTTGAAATGCGGTAATTTTAAATTAAATTTTCCTTACAATCAACACTTTTGTAATAGATAGGATTATTTCCATTTTAACAGATACAGAGGAAATAAAGCACCAGTTGCAGTTCTGGCTGAAATTTGTTGGTGGTCCAAAACAGCATATGAAGAAATTAATAAAAGCGGGAGTGAATACGAATTTCAAGAAATAGATATAAACCTCTCTAGTGTTTATATTTCATACCATAACAGTGATAATGATATGGATACTATTTAAAAAAATTAAAATTACCTAACATGAAAATAAATGCATTATCTTTTCGGTTCGTATTTTATGTGTAACTTTTAATTCGTAGAGGTTGCTTGTCTTGCGTGACTCCTAGTGAAATTTTCTGGACAATATTTTTTGGAAGTTTTTAACCTTTGACCTCCCTCCAAAGTTGACTTATAGGGTCTTTTTCAAAAAAAGGGTCAAATTGACCCATACCCAGCAAAATATTTGAGAAAATGTGACATGCATTCTTAGAGACACTGCTTTCAGAAGACATTCTATAAATACAATTGTGCTTTTTCGTAGCCTTATCGAGAAGCGCTTTCAAGAGGCATTCTCATAAACTACTTCTGGAAGGTATTCAATTAGTATTTAAATTTAATAAACGTGAAAAAGGGCATATAATAATAATAATATATATTTTAGATATATTCCGTGGAATTTTTTAAACAAACGGAAAAACAAAGCCACTTCTGAAACCAAAATGCCGTAAAAATCGGAAAAGGGGAAAGGAAAACCCCCAACAAAACCCAAAACACTTCTCATTTCCAATACCAAAATCTTGAGAAATTTGGGAAAAAGAGATATTTTTCGTGGGATTTTTTAAACCATTCCATGGTATGCCTTGCAGTTCTCCTGAAAAGCACCTACTAGAATCCTTTGATTGAAGGGCTCAAAGAAGTCTTCCAATGAAAAAATTCTGGAAGCACTTCTAGAGAAGACTAAGGAAAGCATTCCTTCCAATGACTTGCATATGTTAAAGGAATGCCTTCTGGGTATGAACGTGGGTATGAAAGTGGCAGGGACTTAATTCAAGACTTTTCCTTCCACTTTACCTCCTTTTGGAAGCACTTTTTTGCTGGGTACTGGAAGGAGCTAGGTGTGTTGCGAAAAATTTTCATTCCTTTCGGTGTCAAGCTTCCGAAGACAAGAGCTCTTATATAAGTTTAACAAACAATTTTTATACTTTTTAAAATCATTTTGACCAAAAAAATTTAAATTTAAAACCACTGTAAAAAAAATTTGTGACGTAGTATAGCAAAAAGCGACTTGGGCTTTTGTTATTGATGTCAAATACAATCGTTTGAGATTGGTTTGGCTGCACTGTGTATTCTATTAAAAAAAATAATTTAAATTTGTATTGAATAATGTTTTATTTTTATTATAGTGTAAAAACAAATCCGCTAAATTACACTTTTTTAAAGCTGTATGTTACTTTTTTATCATTAATTTACTAAAATAAAAAAAATTAAGTTGTAAGACCTAAAAAAGGAGAACTTGCCTGATTTAATCGAGTTTTTGAGTATCGAATAGCCCACTGTGCGGCCTTGCGGAATAACCATATCTGATTTGAATAAAATTTGCAATCACTGACGGAAATACAAAACTTGATTTGGAGAAAAAAGTTTGGCCTAATTTTTGGCGGAGTGACAGCACAAAATTGACAAAAATCGGCAAAATATCAAAAATCGATTTTTACGAAAATTCATATCTCAACACTTCTTAATCGAATGTTTAGTTTGAACTACTGTTGGAAAGGTAATTAAACAGTTTTTAATCTAAAAATAATTTTGGGAAAATTTTAGTGGTTTTAGTGGTTGCCATTCCTAGATTTTTTCTTAAAGCTGCCAAAATTACCTTTTCAACAATATAAAAATTAGGGTAAGGACTCAATGGCAATTTAAACGTCTAAACAAAAATGTTTTTTAATTTCAATTTTCAAACAGTTCAAGAGTACAACTATATTACGATTTCTGTCATTTTTTTATCAATAGGGGTATTCACACTGACCAGGGTAGTTGGGTAGATTGGCAAATGTCGTAAATTTTGTTTTGTAAAGTACCATACTACCCAAGTACCCATCTAGCAATCTACTCAAGCTGACCCCCTGATTTGTTTGGGTACATTGTTTTCTTGCCAAATTGAGCACTTTTTTCATGTGTTACCATCTTTTGCAAAAATAAGCAATAATTGACCTAAGGGCATCAAATTTACAATATTTGTTGTCAAGGCAAATATCTCGAATAATACACAAAAATATTGCCACTCCCCCTATTTCCGCCCACAAGTTAATAAAAACGCTATATTTCAGACGAATTCGGCTGTATTGGACTAAAATTTTGTAATTTAGTTCGTAGGGCTACTATCGATAATTCAATAAAAAAAGGGCATGGCCGCACTATAACTACGCTTACTTTTCAGAAATTATAGTTCCTGAGTTGTGCATGTTTTTATAATGAAACTGGGTTTATATTTGCTATGAGACCAAGTGGTGGTCACTAGATATATAAATTTTGCCACGCCTACTTTTACCGCCCTTATATATACATCGTTTGTGCGGTGTCTCTTAAGATCACAGGAACGGTAACACCTTCGGCAACCAAATTTACAATATCTGTTAATATCTCGGTCAATCAAGTTAATATCTCGGATAATAAAAAAGCCACACCCCCTTTTACCGCCCAAAATCAATAAAAATGTTATATTTCGGACGGTCTTGATCGTATTGGACTAAAATTTGGTAATTTAGTTTGTATGGTTACTGTCTGAACCTGTATTAAAAATGCGTGTCCACGCCCTCTTCTACAGCCCACAAATCCATACAAATACTTTATTTAGTCACTGACCCAAGTCAGTGTGAATACCCCTATTGTTAAATAAGTATTCTTTTAAAAAAGTTTCATAATAGATTTCATTGAAAATCGATTAAATGATTTTAGGCTTGTTTTTATTTCATTTATTTAAAACATTGATATGTTCCGGTTATTGAGAAAATTGCTTTTTCTTTTTAAGGTTTCAGTAAAATAGACTTGTAATTAAAAAATTTGAGTTATTGTTGTTGCCGTTGTCGATGACGTTTTTGTTGTGGTTTTGGCTGTTTTTGCGGTTGTGAGTCTGATTGTGATGTTGTTTGTGGTTGCTTTTGTGGTTATGGCTTGATTTTGCTAACAATTACTTCATATTGTGATATTTTGTATGACAGTTGAGAGACCATTCTCGAAAGATAAAGATACTCTCATTCCATATCTTGCTACACACCCACATCAAGGCGGTCAATTGAACAAACAACAATTTTAGCCTGCCTTCTCTTTCTTAATCTTCTACTCTGATGCTGTTCAGCTTTACTCTAAGCCGGGCTTTGCTTTGATGCCTTTTATTAGCTAACTAAAACAGTTGTCTTGACAGCACATTTAAAACCAACCATCCTTGTAATTATAACAACAACCACAACGAAGGACAAAGTACTTAAAATAAATACTACAACACAGCAATTTGGCAGCTTCAACACCTGTGTTGAACATAAATTTTAACAAACCTTAACTAACGCAATAATTGCGCAATAAAAGTTCAAGTTTGCTTACACTTGTAAGCATGTTTGTCACACATAAAAGCCAATTTAAATCCATGCCACACACACGCACGCACACGCACGCACACGCACACACTCATGCGACAATACATTAATATTCATATACTTGCGCACGCACACAGCTGCACTTTTAAAGCGCTATTTAAATTTATTAGCCAAATAAAACACCACAACAATAACGCGTTTTCCTTTAATTCTCTTATTTTTATTGTGTGGCACCTCGTACATAAAATGAAAGAAAAGAATAAAGCATAAACAAAAAGAAAAACCAGACACAGCATAAAATCAAATAAAAAAGGGGAGCAAATAAGCTCAAAGCGCCAGAGTCACGCAACCCCCGAAGCCTCAGCTAGGCCGCCACCGCTTGCATTGAAGTAATGATGATTATGATGATGGTGATGAAATACATTCGCACCACAAAAGCCGCCAAACGTGTTCAGAATTCATGCGTTGTTGTTGAGCTTTTTTTATTTTTATTTTCTCTGAGCTTTATTGGTGACGACGCATTTGCTTTAGTGCTGCTGCTGCTGCTGCTGCTTTCATTGCTGTTGAAATGAGTAAAATTTTGCGTGACATTTACAGCAACAAAAATAACAACAGCAACAACAAAAGCGAAACAACTGAATAGCTATAAAGAAAACATCAAACAAATATAGAGAAAAATACCCAAAAAGCATTCATGCATCCTTTGGGACGGACGTCTTCGATTTGTGCCAAGCAACTCCCGTCGCTGTCGAGTGCGAATGTGCGAGTGTGCGTATGGGGCGAGTTCTAGCTGAATTTCCGTTTCCTGTAAACTGACTGTTTTTTCCGTTGTTGTTGCTGTTGTTGGTATTATTGCTATTTATTGTTGCTTGTTGCCAAAAATTTGTCATGATGATGGCTTCGCTCGTTTCGGCGACAAAAGCAATTTGTTAGCAAACGTCTTTTCAACTAAAGAGCAGCCGAAAAGCAATAAATTTCTAAAAGACTTCCTTAAAGCACTACAATAACAACAACAACAACAACACTATAGCTATTGCTGGATCTAAAAGTGGCCGTATAAAAAGAAACGAAAAGTCGCACAAATGCACACGCGCTTTTCTTGAGTACGTTCGAACATGTGTGTGTGCGAACATGCTTGTGTGTGCGTGAGTCTAAAACTCCTTTGATTTTTTGCTCTCATCTTACATCTTTCATCTAACTTCTTATGTTTTATGATATGATGCTCACACATTTTATATTATGTTCGTGGCCGGAAGATATTTTGAGCTTTTCATCGCTTGTTCAGAATTTGTTTTTTACGCTAGTGGTTGTTCACTAACTAGTAAGCCAACGGCAAAACGTGGCAACACTTTACGCAATTTATTCGTGTTTGACTTCAGGGAAAAAAGCTGTTATTCCAAAAACTAGTTTAATTTTATTTCAAACAAACAAAATAAACAACAAAAAATTATTTTATTTCAATCTATATTAATAAAAATTTATTTTCTTCACTCAGATTTATATCATTTATACTTGACGCATATATTATAAGTAAAAGCATATCTTCTTAAACGCATTTTTTTTGTGTATTTTTGAATATAAATTACATGCTGATAAATTCGTAATCTTTTGAGAAAGAGAAATTTTTTTAAAAAAGTGCTGCTAACCATAAGAAGAACCACAATAGACTAATGAGCAAGACTATTTTCCTATCTCTAACGAATATCCTACGATATGCCTTTTCCAATGCATATGCACTATGCACTCGTACACATAAATTACTACTTTGTATTATTTTTTTAAAATTTTTAATTAAAAAGAATTTCAAATGTTTTGACGTCAAAAATTATATAAAAATTTATTTTTAAAACTATATACAACTTTCCTTGGCAACATGAAATTTTTGGAACTCAGCTTCGTTACGCAGATTGTGGGTAGTGCAATTTGGTAGAAAAAATCACGTAACTGTGTGATTGCTGTGTGTATGCGTGCGAGTATCTAGCAGACGAATAATATTGTAACTCGAATAATATTGACAGTGGGATACTGAAATTTAGTATAGGGGTAGGCACAATTATGACAAATTACGCCAAATAAGTGGGCGTTATTCGACAAAAGGGGCTGTTCAATATTATAATAACACTGTATCTCGAATAATATTTACACTAGGGTACTGAAATTTAGTACAGGGTAGGAACAAGTATTACAAAGTATGGTCAATTAAGAGGGCGTTATTGCAAAAAGAGGTGTGGCAAAGTTAAAAAACACTGTATCTCGAGTAATGTTGACACTAGGGTACTGAAATTTAGTACAGTCGTAGGCACAATTATGACAAATTACGGTTAAAAAAGTGGGCGTTATTCGATTAAGGGGCGTGTCAATATTATTAAAACACTGTATCCTGAATAATATTGACACTAGAATACTGAAATTGAGTGCAGGGATAGGCAAAATTATAACAAATTACGGTCAAGAAAGTGGGCGTTATTCGACAAAAGGGGCTCTTCAATAAAATAATAACACTGTATCTCGAATAATATTGACACTAGAGTACTGAAATTTAGTATTGGAATAGACACAATTATAAAAAATTACGGTCAAGAAAGTGGGCGTTATTCGATTAAGGGGCGTGTCAATATTATTAAAACACTGTTTCTCGAATAATATTAACACTAGGGTATTGAAATTGAGTACAGGGGTATGGAAAATTATGATAAATTACTGTCAAGAAAGTTGGCGTTATTGTATAAAAAGGCGTGGCAATATTAGAAAAACACTGGGGAGTAGGGCAATGAAATTTAGTACAAGTGTAAAAAAGGTGTGGCAAAATTATCTCGAATAATATTGACACTAGAGTACTTAAACTAAGTAGAGGGGTAGGCACAATTCTGACAAATTACGGTCAAAAAAGTTGGCGTTATTGGACAAAGAGTCGTGGCAATATTAGAAAAACACTGTATTTCGAATATAATATAGACACTAGGGTTCTGAGATTTAGTACAGTGGTAGGCACAATCATTAAAAATTACGGTCAAGTAAGTGGGAGTTATTGGACAAAGGGGCGTGGCAATATTAGAAAACAGTAGAAATAATATTGACACTAGGGTTATAATATTCGTTACAAGAATGGATAGAATTATTACAAAACTTAATGACAAATATTTTTTTTTAGAGATTTTTTTATTGAAGTTCTGAATAAAAAAAAACATTTAAATTAAATATATTTCAAAATAGCGGAGATATTTTTATGGAAAGTCAAAAATTCTATTTTCAAGCTGCTTTATCTCATTCTTAGGTTACGATATTTATGAAAAAGTCATCGTACTAAAAATTTCTACAGTTTTCAGAAGGTTTCTCACACGTATGTACTTTTTATATATGTGTGTTTGTTTTAAATCATACGCGAGAGTTTTTATTGCAATTAAGTTTCAAGAAATGGATACTGCAGCAATGTGCAGAATGTGTGTAATTAAGTGTAATCTGATGTTAGAATTTCAAACAGTTTTTTGACCCTTAAATAGGGATAACGATTATCGCTATCAATCAATCATTCAATAACAATTATTTTTTGATCGAAATTTTTTCGATCAGAAATAAAAGCTATTTCGTGGTCGTTAATTTTTTCAATCATTTCTTGGTCGGTTTTTTTTTCAATCAGAAATAAAAGTTATATCTTGGTCATTTTTTTTAATCAGCCTTTATTTTTTTAATAAAAAAATAAAATTAATTAATAGAAATTAAAGTTATTTCCTGGTCATAATTTCTTCGATCAGAAGTAACAGTTATTTTTTGACCGTTATTTTTTTAGATCAGAAATGAAAGTTATTTTTTGATCCATTTTTTTTAACAGAAGAAAAAAATTATTTTTTGACTGAAATAATTTCTATCAAAAAACTAACATGATCATTAGAGAAAATTTGTTTAAATTTTATATTGTGAGAGTGCTGAAAGTTAATTCTTATTTGAATATTAAAAAAAGCAAAAAAAAAAAAAATCAAGAAAGGCACTTAAAGTTGGAAAATGGTGACAAGAGCTGAAGAATTTGAAAAAAAAGTTTGAACTTTATAAGTATAATAAATACTTATTATATATTACTTTATAAGTATAATAAATACTTTAGAATTACGGTTTACATTTTTTTCTGGTTCAATAATAAAAAAAAAATTTATAAAAAGCTGTACTCTTTAAAGAAAAAAAAAAAATCTTTAACAACGTATATTATAGTTTGTATACAAAAAACTAAAAGTGATTTTTCAACAAAACAAATATGAATATGAACAGTATTCCAGATTTAAAAAGTTAAAAAAAAAATCATATATCGTGAGGGTTTTCTCACGTTTCGCATTACACAAAAAAAGCTACGGTGCTTGGTTTGTTTTACAGGAGTTAGAATTTTTCCTTGTTTGTAGTTCGTTTGTTTCCCAATAACACAATCAGATTTATTTGCTTTGATTCGTTGCAACTGCTGCATTGTAATTTCGCTAAAAGAGATTATAAGAAAAGTTGAGCTAAAAAAAGTCATGAGTCTAATCGAAAAATCGTTAAAAAATAACTTTTATTTCTAATCAAAAGAATAATCAGGAACTTTTATATCTGATTGAAAAAAAATAACGACCACGACATATCGAAAAAAGTCGTAAAAAAATATATTATTTCTGATCAAAAAAATAATGACCAACTTTTATTTCTGATTGGAAAAAAATAACGACCACTAAATAACTATTATTTCTGATTGAAAAAATAGTGACCAAGAAATTTCTTTTATTTCTGATTGAAAAAAATAACAGTAAAAAAATAACTAATATTTCTGATCGAAAAAAATAACGGCCAAAAAAACTTTTATTTTTTAATGGAAAAATAATTGAAACAAATAACTGTTATTTCTGATCAAAAAAATACTGACCAAGACATAACTTTTATTTATGATTGAAAAAAAGGCTACGAAATAACTTTTATTTCTGATCGAAAATATAGCGGTAAAATATAACTGTTATTTCTGATCAAAAAATTAACGACCAAGAAATAATTTTTATATCTGATTAAAAAAAATAATGGCCACGAAATAACTTTTATTTCTGATTGAAAAAAATAACGACTACGAAATAACTTTTATTTCTGATCGGAAAATAATTGAAAAAATAACTGTTATTTCTGAACAAAAAAAAAAAAAAAAACAATGGCCAAGAAATAGCTTTTATTTCTTATTGAAAAAAAGGTCACGAAATAACTTTTATTTCTGATTGAAAAAAATAACGATTACGAAATAACTTTTATTTCTGATTGAATAAAATAACGACCACGAAATAGTTAAAAAAATAATTTTTATTTCTGATCGACAATATAACGATAAAAAAATAATTGTTATTTCTAATCAAAAAAATAATGACCAAGAAATAAATTTTATTAATGATTGAAAAAAATAACGGCCACAAAATAACTATTTTTTCTGATTGAAAATAATAACGACCATGAAATAACTTATTTAAGATCGTAAAAATAACGGTTAAAAAAATAATTTTTATTTCTGATCGAAAATATAACGGTAAAAATAACTGTTATTTCTGATAAAAAAAAATAATGATTAAGAAATAACTTTTATTTCTGTTTGAAAAAAATAACGACCTCGAAATAACTTTTATATCTGATTGAAAAAAATAACGACTACGAAATAACTTTTATTTCTGATCGAAAAAATATTGATGAAAAAATAATTGGCTTAAGGTGATTTTTATCTTTAAAATCATAACAAAAAATTATGTAAAAAATGGAATCTCTAGCGTCCTAGCGTCACATTAAAAGAATTATACAACAACTTTTTTTACATGATCTTTTGATAAAAAATTTAAAAAATAATCGTTATTTTCGGTCCCTGCCCTAAAATTATTTTTTTGTTTTATACTCTTTGTAAATGCGATGGTTGCTCATTTCGTAGCTGATGTAAGGATTTAAAAAATTTTTTGACACTAGGGTGAACTCTAAGAATGTGTTGTTTTTTGTTATACTCTTTTGTAAGTGCAGTTTTCAATCAATTCAAGCTTCATTCGAGGAACATGATTAATGTTCAATGATCAACGCCTTGTTGCGTCATGAAACAAACATTGCTGGGAACGTAACAGCCTATTTTAATCCC
The DNA here is from genome assembly GCA_963920525.1 of Dichetophora obliterata. Classification (NCBI taxonomy): domain Eukaryota; kingdom Metazoa; phylum Arthropoda; class Insecta; order Diptera; family Sciomyzidae; genus Dichetophora; species Dichetophora obliterata. The sequence goes on along the minus strand of OY986437.1, from coordinate 264,871,453 downwards.
TCATGACAATTTAACATCTTAATTTTCAATAAATAAATCTTTTACTAATTAAATTTTATTAAAAAATTAGATATTAAATTAATATTTTCGATTTGATTGTTCATTTACATTATTTAACTTGAAAAATTATAAATTATATAAAATACAAAATAATAAAAAATAAAAATATACAGATTTCATTTCGAATTACATTTGTAGTTGAAGAAAAATAGTAAGGAACTTCGTTCCTAAGGGGGGTCCCCCTACCGCACTACTTTTTTTTTACTTTTTTTTAAATTAAAGTTCAATCAAACAATTGAATAAAACTCCTGTAAATTGTACCATTATTTTACCAAATCTACAAAGTATTTTTGCACTTCTACCAAAATAAAGCAAAAGTTAAAAATAATTTGAATTGAAAGTATACATATTTTATTATTCTTCCACATGATATAACTAACTTAACCCGAGATTAATTTTTATACGTAAATAAATAAAATTTTTTTCTACCATTGAAAATCAAAGCTACTACCCTCTTTCAAGTTTTTTGGACTTTATATGTAATGTTGCTTCATTTAGAGATTCTCCTGACCTGCCTGCTCCTTTTTTCTTCAGTATTCGAATGCATATGTCATTTCCATATGATAGTTGTCGATGCTTAAGTGATATTTAGAAAAACCGAGTCCAAGTCATAAGTGTCCAAGAAATTGTCTGTGAACTTTGAGGGCATAAAGAAATCTTAAATGTTACTCTGTTCGCTTGATTGTTGTTCGTGAAACAAATTCTTAACAAGTAGTTTTGGTGAATATACAATTGATCTCCAAAATCGCAATCCTTAGTTTTTAGGTACCCTATTTTTCCAACCTTTTCTGCACTAAATTCTCAATTTTAGTTCTCCAAATATATTCACCATGTATTCTCCATTTTTGACTCGCCCTTTTTCGGTATTTATTTAACACTTGATGAAGTGACTTGGACAGAAGGCTTTATTTTATTTATTTTTAAATAATATTTGTTTCAACTCTACTAAAAGTTATGTTTGCTTGGATGTCCTTTGTCTGCTATCCTTTGGCTTAAAGTTCATTCAGTTTAAATAACTTGTTTTCAGTTATGTTTTTTCCTATTTCCTTTGAAAATTTTACTAAGTTGTGCAAACATTTTTTTTCCTAAGTCAGGGAAAATAGAAAATCATTTATATTAGCAGCAATGCGTGTAAATAGCACAAACCACTGAAAATAGCAGAAGAAGCAAAAAAAAAACCTAAAAAAATTTCTATGGCATACAAATAAATACAGTCAAATTATTTTGCAAAACGACTTCGTACAACCGCAAATGAAGCGTTCAACATCGTTCAAATCCCAAAATTAAATTTTGAACAGCTAAAATGAAATATTTTGCACGAATTCTATTTCATTCAAATGCATGGCGAAAAAAGTCACATCCAAATTTTGTTTAATTATCCTGGTTGAAACATGTGAATGACTTAAATGAAAAATACACGACATGCCAGCGGCAGAAAATAACATGAACAAAATACCGAAAGCAATAAATAAAAACTACTTGCTTGCTACTGGTTTTAAGTAGATTTTAATTATATTAAGATGAATATCCTTAATCTATGGTAAGCTTTGTATTTGTTTGTTTTTGAAAGGCGACGTCGTTTGCTGTTGATCACTTTTTTGCGTGGTTTTCAGTCTACGTTTTTATTTCAATTTCTGTTTTTGTTTGCCCATTTCTCGTCTTCACTTCCGTTTCCGCTTTGCGCGTGACCCAAGCAAGTTTGATTCTATTGCTTTGGCTTTAACTGCTGCTTGTGTTTATGTCGTTATTATTTTAATTATATTTGTTAATTAATAATGAACAAGAGCTTCTGGAAAACGTGGTCAAGTTGTAGTTGTGATGGTGGATGCAGTAGAAAATGACGGACAACATTTTAGGACCATTAGAAACACGTTGTTGGTTGTGTTTTATTTGTGAATGCATTTATTAACAGGTTTTTTGAAGTTTACATAAAACTAATTCTTAAATAAATATTCAAATATTTAAAATCCTTAAGAAAGCTAAGAAATTATAAACTTTTACATACTAAATAAATTGTAAAATAAGAATTAATGAATGATAAAAGTAAAAATAAATTTAAAAATATTTTACGGTATGAATTGACATCTGAAAAAACGAAATAAGTCTAGTCACACAGCAGACTATTGACTTTATACAGATATGTTGTTGCCTTTTTTCATAACTTTTTTGACCTAAAGCTCTTAATTATATCCTTGTAAAAACTAAATTGTTTTAAAGTTATATGTAAAGTTAATATACTCAAAATATCTATTGTAAACAAGAAATTCCCGTTTAAATTCAGAAAATATATGCATTGAAGTTCGGAAAAGCACATAAAATATGATTATATGGTAAACATGGTAATTAATGGTAATGGTAGTGGTAATGGTAATGGAAATGGTAATGGTAATGCTAATGGTAATGGTAATGGTAATGGTAATGGTAATAGTAATGGTAATGGTAATGGTAATGGTAATGGTAATGGTAATGGTAATGGTAATTGTAATGGTAATGGTAATGGTAATGGTAATGGTAATGGTAATGGTAATGGTAATGGTAATGGTAATGGTAATGGTAATGGTAATGGTAATGGTAATGGTAATGGTAATGGTAATGGTAATGGTAATGGTAATGGTAATGGTAATGGTAATGGTAATGGTAATGGTAATGGTAATGGTAATGGTAATGGTAATGGTAATGGTAATGGTAATGGTAATGGTAATGGTAATGGTAATGGTAATGGTAATGGTAATGGTAATGGTAATGGTAATGGTAATGGTAATGGTAATGGTAATGGTAATGGTAATGGTAATGGTAATGGTAATGGTAATGATAATGGTAATGGTAATGGTAATGGTAATGGTAATGGTAATGGTAATGGTAATGGTAATGGTAATGGTAATGGTAATGGTAATGGTAATGGTAATGGTAATGGTAATGGTAATGGTAATGGTAATGGTAATGGTAATGGTAATGGTAATGGTAATGGTAATGGTAATGGTAATGGTAATGGTAATGGTAATGGTAATGGTAATGGTAATGGTAATGGTAATGGTAATGGTAATGGTAATGGTAATGGTAATGGTAATGGTAATGGTAATGGTAATGGTAATGGTAATGGTAATGGTAATGGTAATGGTAATGGTAATGGTAATGGTAATGGTAATGGTAATGGTAATGGTAATGGTAATGGTAATGGTAATGGTAATGGTAATGGTAATGGTAATGGTAATGGTAATGGTAATGGTAATGGTAATGGTAATGGTAATGGTAATGGTAATGGTAATGGTAATGGTAATGGTAATGGTAATGGTAATGGTAATGGTAATGGTAATGGTAATGGTAATGGTAATGGTAATGGTAATGGTAATGGTAATGGTAATGGTAATGGTAATGGTAATAGTAATGGTAATGGTAATGGTAATGGTAATGGTAATGGTAATGGTAATGGTAATGGTAACGGTAATGGTAATGGTAATGGTAATGGTAATGGTAATGGTAATGGTAATGGTAATAGTAATGTTTATGGTAATGGTAATGGTAATGGTACTGGTAATGGTAATGGTAATGGTAATGGTAATCGTAGTGGTAATGGTAATGGTAATGGTAATGGTAATGGTAATAGTTATGTTTATGGTAATGGTAATGGTTATGGTAATGGTAATATGGTAATGATGCATAAAATATATAATAGTGTATAAAATAAAGCACATTTTTTAAATAGCTGTTTTTTTTGTAATTTTCAATTAAATTAAAATTTCTTTATTTACATTTTGTTATTGATCTAAATTTCTTTATTTTAATTTATTTATTTTAAAACACCTTCCTGGCTCAGCTTTACTGGCTCAGATGTCAAGAAAAATATTAAATTTAAAACGATAACAAAAACAATCGTAAAACGCAGTTAGCTTCTAAGAATCTAAAAAATGATATCCAATAAAATACAATATAGATTTTTTTTCCTAAGGAACATGTAACAAAACCTGTGCTTCCTTCTAGTATCCCTTATAACTAAACCAGAAAAATGCTTTACCTCCTGGCTTGTCAGCCCCTTTCTAAGCTGTACGTAAAACACGCAATTTTTTTCTACGATACATAAAACCACGTTTTGCATTGGCTTAAAGAAACTTGAGCGAGATGAAGAGAAAACCATAAATTCTGCTTAATTGTTGTAAGCATTACTCAAAGCCACCCACAGCTAAAACAACAACTGCACACCAGGCAAGAAGATGGTTTTAAAAAAAGCAGCAAGAACCGTTGTCTGGAATTGCGACGCAAAAAAATGAATAATAAACAAGATGGAAAACAGAAAATGCTGCTCTCTACGTGTACAACACGAAAGATGACGACGATGAGGAAGACACGCTTTCAGTTTTGTAATAGCTTTTCATCAAAAGCTTAAGTGGCAGGAAAAATATTACTACGTCACTGATGCAATGAGTGGTGTAGCTGCAGTAAAGAGAATATTATATTTTGATTAGTAAAGAAAGAGTTTTTGGTGTTTGATTTTTTCTAAAATTTTTTCATCTCAGTCCAACAAGACCAATGCTGCTGCCATCTCTCTAATTTGCTTCATTACACCAACATTCTACACATTCATAAATTCTAAATAAGCCATTTTTCATTATAAGTTCAGAATAGGATCGTGACTCTGGACCACCTACAACTCGCCAGCCAACACCAGCAATAGCCAAGCAGTTAGTCAGCAAAGACATGCTGTAATTCAATGCTTCTAGCTCGCACTAAAGTAATGTTGCTTGCAACATGCGCCCAGCTCATAACTCTTAAACGCTTTTAAAGAAGCAGCAGCAGTAGCAATAAAATAAAATCTCGCATTACTCGCAACCATCGGTGTCGGTCTGTCCGTGTGCTCGTCTTCTCCGTTGGCACGCAATAGCTGTGCAGCAGGTCATTATGTAGCACAAAAATGCACACCTTGTTGTCCATGTGGGCTGAAATTGTCTATAGTTGAGTAAACTTTTCTGACTCCACTAAAAGAGCATCAATTTTTATCGTCCCTTCGTTTTCGCACAAAAGCAGGAGATGACCTTTTTTCTGTTCTTTGCGTTCCTGCTTTCAGAGCTGATCACCTTAACGAACTCTTAAATCGATGGTCGACCGACCATTAGGTTATCATCTAGCTATGCTTACTGAGTGCCTTGGCCAGGCAATGCGCTAAAAGTAAGTTACAAGTGTGACCATTAATCTCGATGCTGCCGCCAACGCCCCCGAGCTAACTAACTGCTTCGCATGACCAAGGAGTTGCTTAAGCTTCCGTTTCCGTTTGTCTTTCGATGCGATGGCTGCTGCTTCGTTTTTTAAAGATTTTTATAGAGAGAGTATGTGTGTGCGTGTATGTTTCGTTCGAAATAGCTGTAATATAAGACGATGCAGCAGGAGTGGCAAAGTCGTAAAAGGGTCCATTAGAAATCCATTGAACCGCATTCGATCGATTGCAGCTTCGAATACAAGCCCCGGCCGTTGCCACCATCGTCACGGAGCGTGTAACAACATCCGTTCGTCTGGCCTTTGCGAATTCCAACGCTGCGCTGCTGTTGTTGCTGCGGCTTCGTTCGTGGAATTAATACAAATTTAATGTCTTTACAGTTTGCTGTTGCTGCTTGCCTTGAGGAAATAGCGGGCATTATAAAAGCTGGTTGTGTGGTCTCTTGGGAGAAGAGTTTTGTGTAAAAATGTCGCAGCCGTGCAAGGCAGAGAAAAACAAAAGCTGAGAAAAAACTTTTTAATCCATTTTCAGTTAAATCTTTTTTTTTGTCCTGCCCCTGACCATGCCATAAAAAAAGTGATGACATTATTTAAACACATACAATGTTGAGGATTTTTTTCTTGAAACTCTATAGAAACTTTTTTTTAATTGATTACTAAGTGGTTGTCAGAGGTTTGACGAAGTGATAAAGTTAACAACTTTTTCCTAACATTCGTGCTTTGAAATGCCTTTAAAATTTGTAAACGAATTATGTACAAAAAAAAATTTAATAAAAACAATATGAAAATTATAAAAAAATAAAATAAAATAAAAACTATAAGAAACTAATAGAACTAGGTGTAGCAGTTGCCAAGCAAACGCGTAAGCTTGCAACATAAATTGGAACGTTGGAAATGAGTTTAAGTTGGGTCGCTCGCTCCAATAAACTTTTCTGCAAACTATAAAAGTGGAAACTTGTACAAATAGGTTACAAAATTGATAAGAAATAGCCAAAATCTCTTCAGTGGTTGTTGACAATGCATTCAGTAATGTATTCAACCTAAAAAATTTATTTTTTTATATCATGTGGCTTATCACGTTATTGCAATAAGCCTTTCATATATTTAAGTATTGGCGTTTTACAACCAAACACTTCTGTCGTTTATTTTTTAACCCTAGTAAGATAGTAATATTGCAATGTACACTGTAAAAGATAATCATGCCTAAAATTGACTAGCTGTAACAACGAGTTTTTTTTTTAAACACAAAACGAAGTTTTTGATAAATAGTCCATTTAAACTACGAACCTTAGAGAATACAACATATGGCATTCCTAATGCAAATTTCAACAAGCTATTAACCATTCAAATCCATATATTATTTTGGAGATAGTTCTCTTTTTGTACTAAGAACATTTACAATTGAAAAAAAAACTGTTTTCATAGAAAGTGTGGAAACATTCTTGTGATTAAAAAAAGTAACTAGGTGTTAATACAAAAATAATTCTTTATACTTACGTTTTGGATATTTCGTAAAAGGGTGAATTGTCAATAGGGCATAATATGTAAATTGTTATTTCTTCGAAAGTAATGCATGAATTTTTATGGTTAATCAATCACTTGTTTAATTGGTAAAAGCATAATCTTTCTTTTGATACCAATAATGTTTAGAAGGAAAATTAAAAAAATTACAAGTTTTTCAGGCCTTTCCGAACTTTCGACCCCTTAACTTTTAAACCACTTGCGAGCGGACTGAATTTCTTACTATTAGACTTAGAATGTCCTTATACACATAATCCACGAAAAAAAAATAAGTTTTTCAATTGCCGGTTTTCTTCAATTATACTAACTTATAAAATATGTAAATAGAATTTCCAAATTTTGGTTTCGTTAGGAAATAATTTTAGAAGCATAGAACAGTTTGGAAAATAAAATTTTAAAAACGATCAACCTATGTCAGAGATATGCCCAGTCAAACATTCTTCAAATAAGCTGTTCTATGAAAGCTTGGCTTGCTCACTCCAATAAAACAGAAAAAAATTAAAGTAACTAAATTTAAAATCCTGCAATATTAAGTTATTATGACAAACATCATTCGCAAAATATTATATATGCACACATCAAAGCTCTTATATTATATATTTGCATTTTACCATAGCTACGCACGTGACAAAAAATTTTTTATTCTCCTTAATTAAATTTTTAAATAGTATTTAAATAATATTATATTTAGTGTGCGATATGGCAGTTTTTCGAAAGTTTGTTTCTAAGGTATTATCAAAAAACAGGGAAAACTGCGGTTTTTCTCTGCAACTATAAAAGTAATTTTAATATGTTCTAGATTCATATAAATTTATATTCATAAATGTGTCGTTAAAAATGTCTTAGTCGCTTTAAAAATGCCATAATAAGAGTATAGTACGTGACGTAACTTATTTTGTCGTAGTGCAAAAACAATTTAAAATTTGCGATATTTTTTTTTAATTTTTAACATTGTTTGACAAATATATATGCGTTTAAAAAACGTAATGGGGGTATATTAATTTTGTCAAACCGTTTGTTACGCTGATAAGGAGGCGTGGCCGGTATAGAAAAGTATATATATTCCTGATCAGCATCACCTCCTGAGTTGATTTAGCCATTTCTGTCTGTCCGTCTGTCCGTCTGTGTCCACGATAGAAGCCGTAATTTTTGAGCTATCATAACGAAAATAAAAATATAAGCTTTTTATACAAAAATGGAGGTCAAGTTCGAATCTGAGCAAAATTGGATGAAAACCACGACTACCTACCATACAAAGTGACTTAACCAAAACGGTAAGATCTCTTTAAATTCCACAAAAATCAATTAAATGACTTCAAATTTCGCACAGTGTCTTAAATATTTTTGATTTATTTTGAGTATTAAATTTGTAAAAATCAGATGAAAACCACACCTACCTCCCATACAAAGTGACTTAACCAAAACGGGAAAATCTCTTTAAATTCCATAAAAATCAATTTAATGACTTAAAATTTCGCACAGTATCTTAAATATTGAATATTTGTTTTGAGTATTAAGTTTGTAAAAATCAGATGAAAACCACGCCTACCTCCCATACAAAGTGACTTAACCAAAACGAGAAAATCTCTTTAAATATATTTAACAGTTTGCTTAGGACTTTATATATACTCTAATTCGGCCGTGGGGTATTTTAACTTCGGCCCAGTCGAAGATTATTCCTTACTAGTTTTAGTAGTATTTTATTTAGTGTGAAAACTGACAGTTGTTTCAAGTTTGGTTCTAAGGTATACACAAAAAACAGAGATAACTACGTGATGTAACAGAAAAAAAAGCGGTTTTTGTTTTCAACTATAAAACTTATTTTTATATGTTAATAAATATTAATATTAATTTATATTCATGTCTTTTAGTTTTTTTTAAAAAAGGCCATAATATTAGCATGAAACGTTACGTGACATATTTTTTGTTTTTTTTTTAAATCAAAGAACTGAGGCCTTATACAAACAATGTTTGGTCTTTGACCTGAAAGGAAAGTGATTGATTATTTACAGGAATTGATTAGAACCATACGTGAATTATTGATTAGGCGAAACAAACGTGAAAGATAATTTCATTTGCTTTTCTAAATGATCTACTTAAAGCAACTGTTCATGTAATTTTCAATGTAGATTATTAACGATAAAAAACATCGTGAATTTTGATGTTTGCATATATTTATCGATAGTTTTTTTTTCAATAATACACCATACTCTGTAGAATATGTAATAAGTATTGTTAACAATATTGTTTCGACTTAAAGAAAAGTAAAAAACTTTTAATAAAAAATGGACCGAGGCTGAAGCTCCCATGACAGGCGTCAGTGACGTCACGAGGCAAACTTTTGAATCCTTGCCAAATGCGGTCAAACTTTTTGCGCATTATATTTTTGTAGCTACAAACTTGATATTAAAAAAATCACTGGAAAAAGCTAAAAAATTAAAAATAACTGATCTTTGTTTGTGCTTTTTGCACTCTTTTCAAGTAAAATGTTGAAATGCACGTTTTGTGATATGACTCCAAATGTTACATCTCTCTCCCTCTCTCTTTAAAAAAGTAAATATTTAAGAAAATGGTTTTGAAACTTACCAAGAGCAAAAGAGACACAAATTAATTTTTTTTATTCAACTGAGCAAAGTTTAAAATTTTTCAAAATGAGAAAGCTTAAAAATTTCTTCTCAAATTAAATCATAGAAAAGATTTTTTAATAACATTTTATTTTTGGTTTTGGTAGTCCGTTATGAGGAAATACTCATAGAAAATACCTGTGTTTCACAGTTTCTTGACAGACTTTTAAGTTTTATTTTAGTTATCTCTAAATGCATATCTTTTAATCACTGAAAATTTTTTCCAAAGTTCACATTTTGTTTTATTTGTTGAATTTCAGAACATTTGCTGAATACTAAAATGCCAAACTTTTGTGCAACAGTGATTCTCTCTGATTTTGTTTGATACTAAAACGAGTTCAAAGTTCAACAAGATTTGAAATCATCGCCGTTTTTATTGCTTTAGTTTTGCATAGAAAAATATATAGTTATTTCTGAACTTTTCTAATCACTCAACCATGAACTCACTTGCACACAGACTCGAAAAACCACAAACAAATATAAACACAAACACAAATATAAATACAAATCCAGTTTTGTTCCGAAAGAGCAGCGCTAACATTTTGGCGTTTATTGTTGCTCAATGAATATTCAAACAGAAAACTTTGTATGAACACTCAAAGTATGATTGAATATTTCACTGCCAAAGTAGAGTATGTATGTGTGCGTGTGTGTGTGTTTTCATGTGCTCGTTGTATAAGTGTTTGCGTTAGTATACTTTATATTACCTACATTGTAGTAAAGCAACTATATTAAATTTATGTTCATCATTACTACAAATAGTGCGTCTGGTTTTCATAAAAAAAACATCAGTTAATTAATTTAAGGTTTTAACTGTATCTCGAACTTAATAAAAGCTTAGTTCATTAAGCTTTCATTAAAAGCTCAAGAATGTTGCTGTGAAAATCGGGACAGCACGGTTCTTGCTCATCTCCAAGGTTTTTCAAGATCGAATGTAAGGAAAAAATGTCTAAAAGAAAATTTTTTTATATGAGCTCGAATCGATTGCAGTCCAAGCTAGGGCCAAAATATTCAACAATAATTATAGAACACTGACTTCGTGGGTCCTTTGAATTTTGACGAATAGAGTTTTAGAAAAGTTTTATAAGTTTTTGCTCTTGTTTAGAGTAATTTTGCATTGACCCATATAATTCCCATCAGGTTCAACAGAAAAATAAATACATCTGTCGTACAAGAAAATAAATATTATTTGCATTTCAATGCTATGAGCCTGCAATTATGCCACTTATTGGGATTTAAATTTGACAGTTATCTTACTTTAACTATTTTTATTGCGTTTTGGCACATAACATTTTTATAATTCTTATGTTTATATTCAACTAAATTAACATTGTATGATTTGGTCGTTCTTGCTTGCTTTTAATTTGCCAACACGTTAAATCAACTGGTTTTTCATTCAAGGAAGTATGTTTTGCACTTTTTCCCCATACATTTTTGCCTCCAATTTAGAAATGTTTTTGCAAAGCTTATGCGTTTTTTTTAATTATTTCTATTCAAGTGTTAGCATTTTAGTTTTCATTATTTGCTTCTAATTTTTTTTTACTATTCTGTATGGCATTTTTGTGTTAGTTTAGTGCAACAGCCATCCGCATGCTTGCTACGTGCATTTGATGAAAAAATATCAAATAGCAAGCTAGAAAAAGTGAAAAAGAGAAAGTGTAAAAGCGAGTTAGCGCAAAAGAGCAACATCAAGTTTGCTAACACTCAACTGTCAAAGTGGTAACAGGCACACATTGAAACACACAAAACACACACACAGTCACAACCACTCACATATTGTTCAAACCACTCGACCAACACAAACAAATTCCATGCATTTTTTACTTTTAAAACTCCGCCATCAACGTGAATTTTTTGGTGTATCCTGCTTTTTTATTTAATTTTTTTCACTTTTTCATTTGGCCAATATTTATTTTGCTAAATTTTTGATTGCTTTCCAGTGTCTATTTTTTTCTATTTGTGATATTTTTTTAAATTCTTTCAGTTTATATGAGCTGATTTAGATGTTATTGATTTTCAATTTTGTGCTGTGAATATTAAAGTTTTGATCATAATTTTTATTTAATTTGAAGCTGCTGGCGTTTTTCATTGCTTTCATTTGATTTGATGAAAAAACACAAACAAAAAGAAAAAACACCTTAAAAGCTTTTAAATAAAATATTTGAATGAAATTATATTATTTTGCCGCTTTAAAGGGCACAGAAAAAAAAATGGCACTAAGGCAACGGAAACGGAAATGGCAAATAGGAAATAACGAATGGTATTGAGGGCGTTTTATGGCGGCGAGTTTTTTTGTTGCGCTTTTAATGGCACCGTAAAAAATTAAAAGAAAAGATTTTCACCTTATAAAAAAACGACTTGTTGTTGTAGAGCTTAAAAAGAGCGTATTTTAGTATCTTAAATATGGATAAGAGTTGTCATATTCGATTTGGGTTTGTTTTGAGAAACTGGTTTGTCAATAATTTTGGGGTTTTAAGGTTTTAGTTTTTTTAAAATCATCAATTTTGGGTTAATCGTAAAAACGGTTATTTCTAGTCCAGTTATTAGACATTTTCAAATAGTTGTTTGAACTTGTTTTTCTTTTTAAATTTATCAGTCTTTCTTACTAAAAAGAAATTACTTTGATTGAAACAGAACAGAAAATTAACTTCAATTAAAAATAATTTCAGTGTCAGATGCTCGAAAATGTCGTCTCCCTTCGCAAACTTGTAACCGAAACTAAAAGAAATTTAATAAGTCATATATAGTATTTTTTTTTCCTTATGTATGTCCTTAAAAATAATCTTAACATAACTTTTTGTGTACCTCGTCTTGTTTGTCCCTAAAATTAACCTTTCAATAATCATTACAAATATTACTTATTATATTCCCACGCATATAAAAGTGAGTGGCAGGTATAGAAAAGTTAATATCGTCATATGAAATCCAAATAGCCGTAAGTCATCAAAAATTCAAAATGGACTTTTTGTGATTGATTATGATGCATCGTATGAAAATACATGCTCCTGCAAAATTTTACCATCCTACAAGTAAAAACGACGTTAGTGCAAGCGCTTGAGAAATTTAGTAAGTTTTTGGCTTCTCCTATACAATTTTTAAAATGTAACTTACGCCTTTTTTTATTTCATATGACTATATATTCTTGATCAGAGCATTACCTCCCGAATCGATTTATGTAAACTTTATAATAAAAAATACAGATCAAGTTCGAAAAGGAGCCAAATCACGCCTACCTTCTATACAAAGAGACTTGACCAAAATGGTAAAACCTCTTTAGATTCCACAAAAATGATTCTAATGACTTTAAATTTTGCACATAAGCTTTTATCTGTAATATGCTGTTTGATTATAAAGTTTGTTAAAATCGAAAGAAAATCACGCCTACCTCCCATACAAAGTGACTTTATGAAAATTGAAAAATTTCCTTAAATTCCGCAAAATTGAGAACAATGGATTCAAATTTTGCAAATAAGTTTAAACCTTTACTATGAACTCTATACCAGGAAATAAGTAAAACCACTTAAAGTTCCAAAGACAAAGACAAAGACAAAGACAAAGACAAAGAAGACAAAGACAAAGACAAAGAAGACAAAGACAAAGACAAAGACAAAGACAAAGACAAAGACAAAGACAAAGACAAAGACAAAGACAAAGACAAAGACAAAGACAAAGACAAAGACAAAGACAAAGACAAAGACAAAGACAAAGACAAAGACAAAGACAAAGACAAAGACAAAGACAAAGACAAAGACAAAGACAAAGACAAAGACAAAGACAAAGACAAAGACAAAGACAAAGACAAAGACAAAGACAAAGACAAAGACAAAGACAAAGACAAAGACAAAGACAAAGACAAAGACAAAGACAAAGACAAAGACAAAGACAAAGACAAAGACAAAGACAAAGACAAAGACAAAGACAAAGACAAAGACAAAGACAAAGACAAAGACAAAGACAAAGACAAAGACAAAGACAAAGACAAAGACAAAGACAAAGACAAAGACAAAGACAAAGACAAAGACAAAGACAAAGACAAAGACAAAGACAAAGACAAAGACAAAGACAAAGACAACGACAACGACAACGACAAAGACAAAGACAAAGACAAAGACAAAGACAAAGACAAAGACAAAGACAAAGACAAAGACAAAGACAAAGACAAAGACAAAGACAAAGACAAAGACAAAGACAAAGACAAAGACAAAGACAAAGACAAAGACAAAGACAAAGACAAAGACAAAGACAAAGACAAAGACAAAGACAAAGACAAAGACAAAGACAAAGACAAAGACAAAGACAAAGACAAAGACAAAGACAAAGACAAAGACAAAGACAAAGACAAAGACAAAGACAAAGACAAAGACAAAGACAAAGACAAAGACAAAGACAAAGACAAAGACAAAGACAAAGACAAAGACAAAGACAAAGACAAAGACAAAGACAAAGACAAAGACAAAGACAAAGACAAAGACAAAGACAAAGACAAAGACAAAGACAAAGACAAAGACAAAGACAAAGACAAAGACAAAGACAAAGACAAAGACAAAGACAAAGACAAAGACAAAGACAAAGACAAAGACAAAGACAAAGACAAAGACAAAGACAAAGACAAAGACAAAGACAAAGACAAAGACAAAGACAAAGACAAAGACAAAGACAAAGACAAAGACAAAGACAAAGACAAAGACAAAGACAAAGACAAAGACAAAGACAAAGACAAAGACAAAGACAAAGACAAAGACAAAGACAAAGACAAAGACAAAGACAAAGACAAAGACAAAGACAAAGACAAAGACAAAGACAAAGACAAAGACAAAGACAAAGACAAAGACAAAGACAAAGACAAAGACAAAGACAAAGACAAAGACAAAGACAAAGACAAAGACAAAGACAAAGACAAAGACAAAGACAAAGACAAAGACAAAGACAAAGACAAAGACAAAGACAAAGACAAAGACAAAGACAAAGACAAAGACAAAGACAAAGACAAAGACAAAGACAAAGACAAAGACAAAGACAAAGACAAAGACAAAGACAAAGACAAAGACAAAGACAAAGACAAAGACAAAGACAAAGACAAAGACAAAGACAAAGACAAAGACAAAGACAAAGACAAAGACAAAGACAAAGACAAAGACAAAGACAAAGACAAAGACAAAGACAAAGACAAAGACAAAGACAAAGACAAAGACAAAGACAAAGACAAAGACAAAGACAAAGACAAAGACAAAGACAAAGACAAAGACAAAGACAAAGACAAAGACAAAGACAAAGACAAAGACAAAGACAAAGACAAAGACAAAGACAAAGACAAAGACAAAGACAAAGACAAAGACAAAGACAAAGACAAAGACAAAGACAAAGACAAAGACAAAGACAAAGACAAAGACAAAGACAAAGACAAAGACAAAGACAAAGACAAAGACAAAGACAAAGACAAAGACAAAGACAAAGACAAAGACAAAGACAAAGACAAAGACAAAGACAAAGACAAAGACAAAGACAAAGACAAAGACAAAGACAAAGACAAAGACAAAGACAAAGACAAAGACAAAGACAAAGACAAAGACAAAGACAAAGACAAAGACAAAGACAAAGACAAAGACAAAGACAAAGACAAAGACAAAGACAAAGACAAAGACAAAGACAAAGACAAAGACAAACACAAACACAAAGACAAAGACAAAGACAAAGACAAAGACAAAGACAAAGACAAAGACAAAGACAAACACAAAGACAAACACAAAGACAAACACAAAAACAAACACAAAGACAAAGACAAAGACAAAGACAAACACAAAGACAAACACAAAGACAAAGACAAAGACAAACACAAAGTCAAAGACAAAGACAAAGACAAAGACAAAGAAAAAGAAAAAGACAAAGACAAAGACAACGATAACGATAAACGATAAATGATAAATGATAAATGATAAATGATAAATGATAAATGATAAATGATTAATGATTAATGATAAATGATAAATGATAAATGATAAATGATAAACGATAAACGATAAATGATAAATGATAAACAATAAACAATAAACAATAAACGATAAACAATAAACAATAAACGATAACAATAAAAATTAAGATTAAGACGAAGACTAAGACTAAGACTAAGACTAAGACTAAGACTAAGACTAAGACTAAGACTAAGACTAAGACTAAGACTAAGACTAAGACTAAGACTAAGACTAAGACTAAGACTAAGACTAAGACTAAGACTAAGACTAAGACTAAGACTAAGACTAAGACTAAGACTAAGACTAAGACTAAGACTAAGACTAAGACTAAGACTAAGACTAAGACTAAGACTAAGACTAAGACTAAGACTAAGACTAAAACTAAGACTAAGACTAAGACTAAGACTAAGACTAAGACTAAGACTAAGACTAAGACTAAGACTAAGACTAAGACTAAGACTAAGACTAAGACTAAGACTAAGACTAAGACTAAGACTAAGACTAAGACTAAGACTAAGACTAAGACTAAGACTAAGACTAAGACTAAGACTAAGACTAAGACTAAGACTAAGACTAAGACTAAGACTAAGACTAAGACTAAGACTAAGACTAAGACTAAGACTAAGACTAAGACTAAGACTAAGACTAAGACTAAGACTAAGACTAAGACTAAGACTAAGACTAAGACTAAGACTAAGACTAAGACTAAGACTAAGACTAAGACTAAGACTAAGACTAAGACTAAGACTAAGACTAAGACTAAGACTAAGACTAAGACTAAGACTAAGACTAAGACTAAGACTAAGACTAAGACTAAGACTAAGACTAAGACTAAGACTAAGACTAAGACTAAGACTAAGACTAAGACTAAGACTAAGACTAAGACTAAGACTAAGACTAAGACTAAGACTAAGACTAAGACTAAGACTAAGACTAAGACTAAGACTAAGACTAAGACTAAGACTAAGACTAAGACTAAGACTAAGACTAAGACTAAGACTAAGACTAAGACTAAGACTAAGACTAAGACTAAGACTAAGACTAAGACTAAGACTAAGACTAAGACTAAGACTAAGACTAAGACTAAGACTAAGACTAAGACTAAGACTAAGACTAAGACTAAGACTAAGACTAAGACTAAGACTAAGACTAAGACTAAGACTAAGACTAAGACTAAGACTAAGACTAAGACTAAGACTAAGACTAAGACTAAGACTAAGACTAAGACTAAGACTAAGACTAAGACTAAGACTAAGACTAAGACTAAGACTAAGACTAAGACTAAGACTAAGACTAAGACCAAGACTAAGACTAAGACTAAGCCTAAGACTAAATCTAAAACTAAGTCTAAAACTTAGTCTAAA
Source organism: Dichetophora obliterata (assembly GCA_963920525.1). Taxonomy (NCBI): domain Eukaryota; kingdom Metazoa; phylum Arthropoda; class Insecta; order Diptera; family Sciomyzidae; genus Dichetophora; species Dichetophora obliterata. Next base: position 264,854,710 of record OY986437.1, on the reverse strand, counting down.
ACTAAGTCTAAAACTAAGACCAATATTAAGACCAAGACCAAGACCAAGACCAAGACCAAGACCAAGACCAACATCAACACCAAGACCAAGACCAAGACCAAGACCAAGACTAAGACCAAGACCAAGACCAAGACCAAGACCAAGACCAAGACCAAGACCAAGACCAAGACCAAGACCAAGACCAAGACCAAGACCAAGACCAAGACCAAGACCAAGACCAAGACCAAGACCAAGACCAAGACCAAGACCAAGACCAAGACCAAGACCAAGACCAAGACCAAGACCAAGACCAAGACCAAGACCAAGACCAAGACCAAGACCAAGACCAAGACCAAGACCAAGACCAAGACCAAGACCAAGACCAAGACCAAGACCAAGACCAAGACCAAGACCAAGACCAAGACCAAGACCAAGACCAAGACCAAGACCAAGACCAAGACCAAGACCAAGACCAAGACCAAGACCAAGACCAAGACCAAGACCAAGACCAAGACCAAGACCAAGACCAAGACCAAGACCAAGACCAAGACCAAGACCAAGACCAAGACCAAAACCAAGACCAAGACCAAGACCAAGACCAACACCAACACCAAGACCAAGACCAAGACCAAGACCAAGACCAAGACCAAGACCAAGACCAAGACCAAGACCAAGACCAAGACCAAGACTAAGACTAAGACTAGGACTAAGACTAAGACTAAGACTAAGACTAAGACTAAGACTAGGACTAAGACTAAGACTAAGACTAAGACTAAGACCAAGACTAAGACTAAGCCTAAGACTAAATCTAAAACTAAGTCTAAAACTAAGTCTAAAACTAAGTCTAAAACTAAGACCAATATTAAGACCAAGACCAAGACCAAGACCAAGACCAACATCAACACCAACACCAAGACCAAGACCAAGACCAAGACTAAGACCAAGACCAAGACCAAGACCAAGACCAAGACCAAGACCAAGACCAAGACCAAGACCAAGACCAAGACCAAGACCAAGACCAAGACCAAGACCAAGACCAAGACCAAGACCAAGACTAAGACCAAGACCAAGACCAAGACCAAGACCAAGACCAAGACCAAGACCAAGACCAAGACCAAGACCAAGACCAAGACCAAGACCAAGACCAAGACCAAGACCAAGACCAAGACCAAGACCAAGACCAAGACCAAGACCAAGACCAAGACCAAGACCAAGACCAAGACCAAGACCAAGACCAAGACCAAGACCAAGACCAAGACCAAGACCAAGACCAAGACCAAGACCAAGACCAAGACCAAGACCAAGACCAAGACCAAGACCAAGACCAAGACCAAGACCAAGACCAAGACCAAGACCAAGACCAAGACCAAGACCAAGACCAAGACCAAGACCAAGACCAAGACCAAGACCAAGACCAAGACCAAGACCAAGACCAAGACCAAGACCAAGACCAAGACCAAGACCAAGACCAAGACCAAGACCAAGACCAAGACCAAGACCAAGACCAAGACCAAGACAAAGACCAAGACCAAGACCAAGACCAAGACCAAGACCAAGACCAACACCAAGACCAAGACCAAGACCAAGACCAAGACCAAGACCAAGACCAAGACCAAGACCAAGACCAAGACCAAGACCAAGACCAAGACCAAGACAAAGACCAAGACCAAGACCAAGACCAAGACCAAGACCAAGACCAAGACCAAGACCACGACCAAGACCAAGACCAAGACCAAGACCAAGACCATGACTAAGACTAAGACTAAGACTAAGACTAAAAATAAGACTCAGACCAAGACTGAGACTAAGACTAAGACTAAGTCTAAGATTAAGATTAAGATTAAGATTAAGATTAAGATTAAGATTAAGATTAAGATTAAGATTAAGATTAAGATTAAGATTAAGATTAAGATTAAGATTAAGATTAAGATTAAGATTAAAATAAAGATTAAGATTAAGATTAGGATTTAGAGTACAAATTATAGAAAGTTTTGTTTTGAAAACTTATGAATTTTACGGTTTTTTTACATTAATTGTCTCATTGTAATATTTTTTTGCTGTAAAACATTTGTATGTTTATTGTTATTTGTCGTCTGAATTGCATTCAGAGAAATATAAGATTGTCAATTCTTATCTATCAATTTAAATCGAATATATTACAAAGGATCTAGAACATTATAAAATTTTTTTTTACACAGTTTGATAAAGTTTGATACTTTTCAATGGATTACAACATTTTTAAATAAAGATGTTTTGTATTAAATTTTAATAAAGCTCAAGTATTACAACGATATTTGTATCTTGCAGCGTTCCATTCTTGGTTAGAGTGTTCAATTTATATGCTAAACGTCGAGGGTTCGAATCTCACAAAATTTTTGTGTATTATTTTTTTTGGTCGAAATAGTTAGCATAAACTGAGTATTCATTTTTAGTATATTTTTTCGTATTAAAAAGAAATTTAAAAACTAGGCCAGTATAAAATGTTTATACTAAGTACTAAGTACTAAGTTAATACTAAATGTTATACTAAGTTAAAGTCCAAATGTATTAAAACATACAATTATTCTTATGAACATTTTAAATAAACAAGTAATAACAATGCAACAAGTAATAAATATTTTTAAACTGACACTGCCGTCTATAAAATTAACTTTCTTCACGCATGGTGGACACATACTTATCTTTAAGTATTAAATGATGTATGCACAATTGAGTGTATTTTAAGAGCATTATGTACATATCTCTTCCGATGCTTTTGTTAAAATTTTTCACCTGTTTCATTTCTTTTTATATCCTTATGATTTTTTCTGCTGTCCGCTGAAGCAGCTTTGCATATTATTTATCTACCGTTATTATTTCTGATCAATTTGAGGTTGGATATTTTACTGATTTTATTTATTCCTCTTCCGCCATAAAAGCTTGCTGAAATTTAAGCTTTTAATATTTAATTATTCCCCACTGATGCTGCGCTGTCACTCGAACGCTTTTTCAAAAATTAATTATGACAGTCAAGCGGCGATTGTTGTCCCTATTTATATATGGGAGTGTGTGTGTGTGTGTGTGTGTGTATGCTTATGTGTATTAAAAGTGCAATTAAATTATTGCACTTAAGTGAGAGTGCGGCTTCCCTCTTACGTAATGTTGAGCAACATGCGGAAGTTAAGAGCATCATTTCAATATTTTATCATATTGATTGAATCAGAAACGATTCTCATGTGGTTTATTTTTTTATAGATGTTATTTTTAACGAAATTTATGTTTCACTATCCTTGTTTTATTAGTTGCATCTCTCAATCATCCTATTTCCAAATCCACATTTATGCTATTTTGCTTAAGTTGCATTTCAATGCAATGCCTTGCGAGAACTATCCTTGTTTTTTTTTATCCAAAATCTAGTTGAACTAGATTCTCAACCCATTAAATTTCTAATTTGTATTTTCTACACTCGTCCAGTTTGGTCGAGTGGAGTTGAGTTGAATTGTATCAAGTAAACACGACGGTCACGTAGTGTCCTTGAGACCATGACCACCACCTGTATATATTTTTGCTGACTTTACTGCATCGTGTTGTGTCGGTGTCGTCTGTATTAAGCCTGTTCTGGTTTTTTACACAAGTCAGTAAAATTTCTAGTTTGCGAAACTGGCACGTTTTCATGTGAATGTTTTTTAATTAAAGAAAAAAAAATGCTCAAACCAATTTTACTTGATCAAAGCCAAACGTAAATTTTGTTTTTGTCATGGTTTTTGCAGAATTTTATTTAATTTAGTTAAAATATTCAGTTCGAATGCATTAGTTTAGCCTAAGCTCTCATAAAGTCTTTTCAATTTATAGACTTATAATAATTTTCTATTAAAAATATATTTTTTTTTTTTGACAAATTTGAAATAAAATCTTTGGCTGACGGGCTCAACAATAAATATATTTTTATTGTTATGGTGCTGCTTTAGACAATGCTTTGTTTTTGTCAATTTGTCTGTCTAGACTTGTCACAAAATCTCATCAAGGCACAAGCAATTTTCTTCTATTTTATATGCAAAACACATTTTAAGTGCACGTTCACTCCATTGATTCACATTCACACACTCTTTTGTTCTTCACTCTGTTGATGTATGTCACTGTCAGCCAAATACATATACACATTTACATTTCCGAATGCAGTTTTTTTTGACATTTACACGACGCTACTAGTGGGGCCACTTTGACATGACACACAAAGCCTGGACTCGTGCTGTCTGTCCGTCTGCCTGTCTGCATTTAGGCCACACTGCATCACGTTATCTTCAGCTATTAAGTACTCGTTTATTTGACTGCATAAATTAGGCAGCTTCTCTCTGTCGGCTGTACCTATCTAAACCCAAATTGAGGGTTTATTTCTCTGCTCGACCGCATGTCACTTTTGCTTGCTGCTCTCTCTCATTCGCATTCCACAAACGTTTCTACTAAATTCAAAGTCAAAAATGATAAATTTGCTTATGATGAATGTGAGCCTGAAGTTTGTAGCTACTTCGAAACGAATCCGTAGTCCGCCCTCTACTGCTACGCCCCCAAACAACAAATCATTGAAAGCATTTAATACGATGTCACTGTGTAGTATTGTGTTATGCTTTAGAGCTTTAGAGCGAAAAAGGGACTTTCAAACAGGCGGATGCTACCAATTTAGCTAACATGTGTGTGCTTGCCTTTTTTTTGCTTTCGTTTTTTTAACTGTATTTTTGTCTCGAAATTTAGCAAACTTTGGCTTGACTTGATGTATGACTGTTTATTTCGCATAGAAAAATAAACAAAATAACAATGATTAATTTTGACCACATGCTTGAATGTTGAAAATGGTTCGAATCATCGTTATTGTTTGGCCTGTCAAAACATTTGGGAGTAAAAAACCGAAATGATTTTTTTAAATAAACTTTGAACCCATAAAGCTGTGTCTAGAGCCACACCAATGACCGTTGTTTGGTAGTCTGTCTTTTTACGAAAGTAAGCAAGACAAAAAAAAAAAAAAAAGGAAAAATGCCGCAAATATTGCCTTAATGGTTTAAATTAAGGAGCTCATTTTGGAGTATGTTAAAAATACATTTGTTTTTGATGTTTTTTTCTTATCTAAATATATATTGGATTTTAACGTGTGTAGCTGCTCTGCTCAAACTTCACTCTTATTGAATTGTTTATTTGATTTCATTCTTAAAGTCGACATAAATATTGCTTCCTTAATATTAATTGCCAGTTGAAACACGTATTTCATTTTTGATTTATTTAAAAAAACTTGTACTTCCATGTGCCCAATCTGTGCTGAACGTTAAAATCATAAATATTGTGGGCTTGATATTTAAATGTGAAATTATTGCCTTGTTTTATTTTTTTACAGAAATTAAAAAGTTATAAAAATCTGTCGAGAATAAAAACAGGGTCTGATATGTTGGCAGCCCTGATTTTTATCATTTTTTTTAAATTAAATTAGAAATATTTTTTTTTTAAATTACTTCAGTCATTTTAAATGAGAAATATACAGCCTAACCAAAAAACATTTTAATGTCGACTCCAAATTTAGGCCTTTTCCGCATGGAGAAATTGAAAACTAATGCAACTGCAACGCAACAGCTTAAAAAGTTTCAAAACACTTCAATTTTAAACTGAACTGCAACCTACGCTTTCAGATGAGCAAGTCACGTCGCAACGCAACATTGAAAAATTCACAACAAAACAAACCCTTATTTAATGGAAGCTTTGTTAAATAGATATAAAAAATTAATTGAGGATAAAAAAGGATATTTCTTCACTTCCTGCACTTATTTCATATTTATTAATTGATTAATTATTTTCATAGCACACAACACAAATCGGAAACGTAACAAATCGCCGATTCAAATTGCAGCACGCCGTGTTGCATGAAACTGGTTGCGAATGCGTTAAAAACTTGTTGAGTACAAGTTGTTTCATGTGAAGGTTTCGGTATAAATACATTGGTTAGCAACTTTTGTTGCAGTTGCATTAGTTTTCAATTTCTCCATGTGGAAAAGGCCTTAGTGTGAGCTTTTCTGACATTATTTCTATGGAGTTTGCTGTCAAAAAGCTTACACTAAATTAGCAGTCGACATTTAAATGTTTTTTGGTTAGGCTGTTAGTCTTATCGATTTTTCTGATTTCCAGTATGTTCGAAATGCCAAAGCTCTTTGTGCATTTTTGAAAAAATGTCAAGTTTCAACAGCTATAACTTTTGTATTCGAATTTTGGTTTTTGTAATTTTTTGCACAAAACATCTAAGAAACATTTTTTTTGCAGAAATACACAAATTTAAAATTTACAAAATGTTACACTAGTAAAAAATTTCATAGCGACCAAGTTATTAAACGTAATCCCATAAATTATTGTGTTTGTATTGAGTGTATTTTCAGACAAAATTTCAACAATATTTTAGTGCAATTTTTTCAATAATGAATTTTTAAGATTTTTTCTATTACAACAGAAACATAAAATTTTTTCGAAAAGTAAAATATCACAACTCTGTAAAATTTTATCCGGTTTTTATGTTTAATAGTTCATTTTAGAAAAAATTACATAAAAAACGAGTTCATACCAGTTTTATGCACAAAATTAGGTTTTATGTGCAAAAAATCGAGAAATATGTAAAAAGTCTATAAATTTTTGAGTTTTTATTTAAAACAAAACGATCAACTCACAGTCACTCGGCGTACCCCTATATTGGTTTCTATTATCACAAACTTCACGTTTTTAACAAGTCATGTACTTGATTTGCGAAAAATTCTTGAAAAAGACCGATATTAAGCTTAAAATTCATAAAGTACTTAATAATGAAAATGTGGTTACCTTAACACTTAACTGAGCTCAATAAAGACTTCCGAAACGCAGACTCTCATGCTCACGGTCTATAATGACTCTTTTTCTTAGGCTTTTTCTCATTCTTTTTTAACATGTTCCTCGTTCCTTTTACCCCCGAATTCAGTACAAAGTTCATTACAGTGCAGAGTTCAATCATATACACAATAGGGCTTAGCTTTTTTTTTGTCTAAATTTTGTCTAAAATCCGCTTCAGCGGAAGTTGAAAGTTTGTTACAATAAAAAATTTGCAAATTTTTTCAAATTTTTTGAAAAAGGTTTGAAAAGGTTGAAAAAGGTCGCTCAAGGTCTTTTTTTCTTAAAAATTAGTACTTCAAAATAAAACTTGTGATTTCTACCCGTAATGAGTGCCTTACTAAAAAATGTAATGTTCCAACGATTTTAATTGGAAAAAAAATGTTCAAATTTTGCTTTCGTGGGTTTGAAACAAAGATTCTAACTGTTTTTTGGACAGGAGGGTTAAAAAAAGGGAGTTTTTTTTTTATAAAAAAAATGTTGCTGTTTTTTGTTTAAACCTTAAATTTCTCCAAATCTTCGCTCTTACTATAAAAACCTTAGTATGCAGTTTGAAACAACATTCAATCTTAAGTAAGCAAAAGAAAGAATCTTTTTCAAAAAATCTAAAAAATTCTCTATTTTTTTTTTGTGATGATACACCCTAATACACACGTACGGTGTACTACCCTCCAGGAAAAATTGGAAGGCTTCCATCTTAAAGTGATAAAAAAACATTCCCCACCGTATCTTTTGAAAGCTTAAGGGTAGTTTTGTATTTATATTGTTTCCCCACCGCATCTTTTGGAAGCTTAAAGGTAGTTTTGAAGAATGCATGTGGCAACTTTTATTTATTGTCAAGCAATGACAATAGAAAATATTAATATCATTGTTTTCTAGGCACTTATTGTAGAATTCGATAGTCTAGTGGTAGCGCGCTCGACTCTCGCTCAGGGGTCCCGGGTTCGAATCCTGGCCGAATCCGTTTTCATAACAAGGGAGAGGAATGTTTCCACATTATTTCTTAAAACAGGGGAGAGGACTGCTTCCAATTCACTTTTAAGGACAGCGGAGAGAAATGTTTCCACATGACTTTTTAACACAGCGGGGAGGAATGTTTCCCTCTAATGACATGCTATGTTAAAAAAGCAATGGAGTGTGCAACAAAGAGGAGTGCTTCCTACATTCCATGGAATGTTTCCTGGTAACATCCGGGAATGCTCACATTTCCTGGTGGGTATATGTAGTGTACTATATAATTCTTCTGCTTATTTTGTCTGTATTTGAGTTTTCCGGTAGGTGGCGATGCGATCAGGAAAACGGCTATTGACTTCTTAACGATTCATTCGATTAGCATTTTAGGTTTTCAGGTAAGGTAAGTGTTTGGGCGTTATCTATTTTTATCTTTTTTCAACACCAGAGGGCGCTGTAGTACAAATCTTGTGCAAAGCATAAAAAATACCTCCATATTATACATAGTAATTATACCTATATAATTTTATATATTACTAGCAGGAAGCTGTTGCTGCTATATAGTAATTATACCTATATAATTTTATATATTACTAGCAGGAAACTGTTGCCACGGACGTTTTTTTATCAATCTCATTAACGCCTTAAAGACGGGACAATTTTTTTCACACATGTGATAATTTTGATTTTAACAAATTATTATGTGATACGGTTAGTTTTGCGACATCCTACTAAGTGATGTGATATGGCATCATCGTCCTTATTGAGCTACGACAATACATCTCAAGGAAAAAAAAGGTTCTTTTACCTTTTGTTTTGTTTTGGAGCGCCGCACAGTGGCCCCAAATGGACTTTTGCGTCTCAAAAATCTGTAACTTTTTTGTCTCTTGGTATAATTAAGCCAAACTTGGAATATATTATCTATGAATATATTCCATATTATTATTTATATGTAGTATATATTCAATAAATCGTTTGAACTATTTTTTTAAAATCCATGTTGTTTTTTATTACTAAAACTTTATTTAAAGTTAAGAAATATAAGATTATGGCTTGACTTGTGCGTTTTAAAATTCTCTAACTTTCGTGTCTCTTGCAATATTTAAATCAAATTTAAAAAATATTTTCTATGATATTTAATAAATCATTTTAACTATTTTTTTTTTAAATTCTGTTTTAGTTTTTAGTACCAAAATTTTGTTTTAAATTAAAAAAAAACTCGATTTTGGCTTAAAAAAATCTGTAACTTTTTTTCTTGAAATATTTAAGCTCAATTTGAATAATATTTTATATGATTTTCAATAAATCACGTGAACTACTTTTTTCCAAAATACATTTTAGTTTTTAGTTCTAATTTTTTTTCAAGTTCAAAAAATACAATTTTGCGTTTCAAAATTGTGTAACTTTTTTGTGCCTTGCAATAATGAAGCCAAACTAAAAATATATTTTCAATGATTCATAATGAAATAATGAAAATTTTCAATGATTCATGCAATAATTGAAATGCAATGAGTTGCAATTGTAACCGCAAACAGTTCAGTCGTTTTTAACCCGCTCTTACATTTAACTTTCAAGAATTTGTGCTTGTTTCTTTCGGCTTGCAATTTTAATCACCTAAAATTCAATAAAAAAAAACAATAAAAATTATCCAAAAGACCTTTGTAAAAAATTAAATAAAGTAAAAAAAAACACACACACATTTCACTGGATCAATAGTTCATTGTGCTATTCTATTTGTTCTCTGACCTATATATATGTGCAGTTGCATATAAGTGTGCCGCGAAAAAGTGTGAATATCGCAATAAAGCAACAACATTAACAATAAGAAAAAGTGTGAATATTGCAATTAAGCAAAAACAATAACAATAAGAGAAACAGCCCACTCCAACTTTTAAGTGCACCTGAAATAAGTGCAAATATCAAAAGTAAAAAAAAAAAACTTTTTATAAACAACCAAATAAAGTAAACAATAAACAATGGAACCTGCTTGTGCCAAAATTAACTGCTCTATTGAGGACAAAGGTGCAATTAAGCTAAGTTGCAATGGTCTTTGCGGAAAATCTTACCACGGCACTTGTGTGGGAATGACTAAAAGAAGTTTAAACTACTTTCAAGAATACACATCACATTTTAAATTCTTCTGTGATGAGTGCATGGATCTATCACTATCCCATGTTATGCTCGCCATAAAATGTCTTAGTGACTCCTTGAACGTGATGCATTCGGCTAATAAGCAAGTCATCAGTAAAATACCAAATTTTGAAATAATGACACACGTATCCGATGATCTTGCAAGAGTAGAGTCCATCTGCAAAGCAAATAACTCGGATATCTCAAATGTTTCTAAAAACTTGAGAATTCTAACAGATTTAGTCAAAGATAGCGAAAAAAATTTTATTTGGAAAACGGCCATAAGCGAGCTTAATATAGAAGTAAAAAAAAGCCTCGACGTTTTAAAAAACGATAATACAGCCAAAAATATACTGAGCATGCTAACATCTTTGCGCTATGATGTGGATATCGCACTTCAGTCAGGCAAACCCCAACCATCACCTCCGCAATCAGATCCAATGCTGGAAATATTACATCAAAAAATAAGTGATATCAGTGATGATCTTGAAGTGTTTCGAGTGACGCTTGCAGATGTAGTGGATGAAATAAGATCTGCACCCAATAGAGCTGAAATAAGTTATCCACAAGCCTCTCATCATAACTCTTCCTCCATTTTCGAGGAAATAATGGAAGCATCTATTCGTTTGCCACAGGTCACCTCTTTACCAGCTAATCTGAATTCTTTAACTGCCTATGACACTACGGAACATATAACACCGATTGCTACTCCTCAAAATATTGCAATGAATCCACCCCAAATCGGATCTCCACCATCAACAGTACCCACAATAGCTCATTCTATTCGTTCATCAACAATTTCTCCAAAACAAAACAAAAATACCAATAACTCACAACCTGGATCTCCCTCTGCCACTTCACCTCGTGACTCACCACCAATTGCAGCCCCTCGTAACAACTTAATCCATAAGTTTGGAACGTCATGGACTTCAACTCAATGGCAGAATAGAATAAAGAAACTCCATGATTCTAATGAAATTGACAAGACCACTCTGTTCATTAAGGGCCCATCAGTTAAAACAACTATATCCTGGATGAGCACTTACTTTCGTAATAAATTTGGCATATCTATTACAAACTGTTCAAAGATATCCAATAAAGCAAAAAAATTCTGCAGTTTCAAACTAAACATCCCAAGTCAATATGCGTGGATGTTCTTGAACAACAGCGGTGAGAGACACGGCGAATGGTTAATAACTGAATGGACGAATAAGCCTGGGAAAAAGTCTAAAAAATCAAGATCTTTACAAAGTTCTGGCAGTTCAAGAATCGAATCTTCTGAAAGGAATCCTAACATTAACAAGAATCCATTATCTAAAAGTAATTATAGTTCTTGCTCTAACTCTTTTACATATATAAATTCCCGTCCTAATTCTAAATCTAAGTTAAATTCTTATTCTAATTCTAATCATAATTCTAAGAATCCTCTATATAAAAGAAATGTAAACCTACCTGTTCTTGAATCCAAACCTTATTCATCAAACAAGTTTGTGCAACCTAAGTCCCACCATAATTCAGATTCTAATTGGAATCTGAAAACTAGCATTTTCCCCATATTTTCTCCCATAATTAACCAGAATACGGCTTCATCTTATAATAAGATGATTACTGGAAGCAATCTAGCACCTAAACCGCCAACTCATCAAACACGTAAACGGGTTTCATTTAATCTTAACAATAATGAAACCAATTGTGAGAAATATCCAAATTTTATCCATTCTCATACTCTTAATCCTTCACCACCAACCGGAAGTGGTTTACCAAAACCATCTTCTGTTTCAAATGAGCTTTGCAATCAACCTGGTAGTCCTACGTCATTTTTAGACCCCCTACTTCCTCCAAAAGTGAAATTGACACTAAACTCTTGCGAAGGCACTGAGAGCAGATATGCCCTTTCTCGCCTCAGGGAGAACAACGTTTATAACAATGTTCGCCTGTATCTCGCTTATATGTATAAAGCTCCTGATTCAACATGCATTGAAGGCAAGACCAAAACTAATCTTAGAGTACTAATTCAGCAAGAAGGTCTTCCTACCGGTGTTGAAGACTTGCGTAATTTATTTGTCCGCTTTCACGAGCACCTCGGTGTAACGGTTGATCAAGTCAAGGTGGATCTGGAAACCTATGGCGCTCATGTCAGAGCTAAACATGTTTCTCTTCTTCAAAAATCTCGTAAAGAGCAACAGCAATATTATCGTTCCTAACTCTTCTTTCTTAAATATATTCTACCATAACTGTGGCGGCATGAGAAGCAAATTAAACAAACTTTATGTTGACGCTAAATCATGCCACTTCAATGTCCTAGTATTCACTGAGACATGGCTAAACGAAACCTTTAATAATGAGGAAATTCTTGATAGCAATTGGACTGTCTTCAGGAAGGATCGGGACTACTCCTCAACAGGTCTTTCTCGAGGAGGTGGTGTCCTTGTAGCATCTCACAATTCCCTTTCAAGTGAGCTAATAGACACACCTAACCATAAACTGTTCGATCACCGAATTATTAGAGTTTGTTCAGGTAAAAGTCTCAATGTGTACATAGGCGTCGTTTACATTCCTCCCGGCTCAAGTGAAACAACATACAACGAGCTATGTGAAACACTGACCACCTTTACCTCCTCTCTAAAAGAGGAAGATAAAGTTGTTATTCTTGGTGACTTCAATCGCCCAAATATATCTTTTGTCACCGACGAAAACGACAACTTTCTTCTTCCTGTAAATCTTTCTAATGCCATAGACTTCAACTTACTTAGCACCTTTTATGGCAGTGACTTGCAGCAAGTCTCTTCTGTACAAAATCAGAATGGCAGATGGTTGGACCTAATTTTTACTAACTCGTATGAAGAAGTGAAGGTTAGTCCATGCATGGGAGCAGAAAATTTATTAACCAACACTGTTCATCATACAGCCTTAAAAGTTGTTTTCTCTGCTAATAACATCAACTTTACCCAGTCTTATAATAACACCATTGCGTACGATTACCTCAACGCCGATTATGAAAGAATAAAATTTTATCTTAGTTCTCTAAATTGGAATCATATTCTATTCAATTTAGATTTAGACAGTGCTGTCTCTATATTTTATCAGCACATTTTTACCGCTATCGAAAGTTATGTGCCAATAATAAAGAAAAAGAATAAGCTCACAGAACCATGGCTAGACAACAATCTCAGATTTTTGAGGAATCAAAGAAATAAAATCTACAAACTTCTCAAAAACACTGATAATATAAGCGATGAACTGAAGCTTAGATATGACGAGCTATCAAGAGAGTTCTCTATCAAGTCAGAAGAAGCGTACAAGTTGTACACGAACATCATCGGAGAAAAAATTGTCCAAGAGCCGAGAAAATTCTTTGACTTTGTTAACATGAAGCGCAAATCTAGCGGCTATCCATCGTCTATGTTTAAAGGTAATGTCACTTCGTCCAATTCTCTTGAAATAAGCAACTTGTATGCCGATCACTTTAAGGAGGTCTTTTGTCTTCCTACCACCTTATCTGAAACTTCTCCTAGCTCAACTATTATAGTTGATAGTTTATATTTAACCCAGGAAGAGATTTCTAATGCAATAAAAGAACTGGATATATTAAAGGGACCAGGACCAGACTTAATACCTACAAGCTTTTTGGTGCGATGTTTAGACCAACTGCTATTGCCATTACACATAATCTTTAACGAATCACTGGTTTGTGGGACATTTCCTTCATATTGGAAATCATCCCATCTTACGCCAATTTACAAGAATGGTGATAAAAGATCAGTTGAAAATTATAGAGGCATAGCAATCTTGTCAGCCATTCCAAAACTTTTTGAAAAACTTATTTGTGAAGAGCTAACAAGTTTCATTAACCCACGTCTAAATGAGCAGCAACACGGGTTCCGAAAAGGGCGATCTACCACCACTAATCTCATGATTATGGTATCAGATGTTTTAGTCAAAATGGAAAAAGGGCACCAAATAGATGCTGTTTATACTGATTTCAGTAAAGCTTTTGATCGAGTTGATCACAACATTCTTATATATAAGTTAGAAAAGTTTGGTGTTGCAGGGTCCATACTAAGTTGGCTAAAATCATATTTAAACGGCAGATCCCAGTTTGTTAAATTCCAGGGAGTTCTATCGAAAAAAATTGCAGTCTCCTCGGGAGTTCCGCAAGGTAGTCATCTTGGTCCTCTTCTTTTCAACATATTCATATCCGATCTGTCAGAAGTTCTAAACGATATCCCACATCTTATGTATGCAGATGATTTAAAAATGTACTATTCAATTCAATCAGATGTAGATGTAAATTTTTTGCAATCAAAATTGTTGTCTCTTGAGCAATGGTGTTTTCAAAATAAACTACATCTTAATGTCAATAAATGCAATGTTATTAGCTTTTCTCGTAAAAACAACGTAACATTACATACCTACCACCTCAATAGTATCGAACTAAAAAGGGTCAACCATATAGTGGATCTTGGAGTTGTCTTAGATTGCAAGATGCGCTTTAATCTGCACTATGATAAAATTGTGTCCAGGGCCAGCAAACAGCTCGGTTTTATAAAAAGACGTGCAAATGAATTCAAGAATATATGGGTCACTACATCCTTGTACCGTGCATTAGTGCGCCCAATACTTGAATATGCATGCATAATTTGGAATCCATCTTTCGATTCCCATAGAGAAAGAATTGAGTCTATTCAAAAGCAGTTCTTACTATACGCGCTTAGAGATATGTACAACCCCCATGATTATTGTAGCCTTCCATCATATGAACATAGACTCAGCCTTTTAAATTTGATGCCACTATCAACAAGAAGATCGTTATTGGGCTCATGCTTCACATTTGATGTAATTAATGGTGCTATTCACAGCGAATATATTTCTAATATGATTTCCTTTAACGATCCAATTAGGCGCACTAGGCATACTCGATTGTTAACTGAATATCAGCACCAAACTACATATGCAAATAATGAACCCATCAATCGTTGTTGCAGAGAATTTAATAATATCTCTATATACTACTCACCTTCTATGTCCAAATCCTCTTTCAAGCAAACCCTATATAAATCACTCAGAAATCAGAATTAACACAGGCCTCAGATAAACTACATACATGTATGGATTTATATGTATAAGCATTTAGTTTAATAAATCAAAATTCTTTAACATCCCTCTCCAAATCTCCCATTTACATCCTTTTGTCCTTATAGTCTTTAAGAATAATATATATACATCGTATCTTAAGTGTGTATATAGTCTTTCTTGTTTTCCTCCTCTTCTCTTAGTTTTGACATGGTTTTTGAAATCATGTCAATCCGATGGGCGGAGTATGCCCACTAAGAGCACCAAATAAAAAATAAAATAAAAACAAGGAAAGGGGAGAAGAAAAACAAAAAACTTAGTAATAAGTAAACAAAACCTGTTAGAATAAGTTATAATAAGTAAATTGCATTGCCTTGTTTGGCCAATAAATAAATAAATAAATTCATTTCAACTACTTTTTTCAAATGCCATTACAGTTTTTAGTACCAAAATTTTGTTTTAAATTTAAAAAAATTCGATTTTGGTGTTAAAAAAATGTAGCTCTTTTGTTTCTTGAAATATTTAAGCGCAATTTGGAATGAATTTTCTTTCGCATTCAGTAAAATATTTTATTTAAAGTGTTTTGTTGTATATGGTAAAAGTGGGGCACCACATGCGTGAAATTATGAAGCAGACTCCATACTCCACATATATAACTATTATCACGAAAAACAACACATCAACACAAAAATCCTATTTGTTGAAGAATTCTGATATAAACCAGAAAAAATATGTTATAGAATAATATGATGCAGAACAAAGGCATGGGATCCATAAAAAAATTAAAGAAATAGTTGAATTGTGCCAAGTTACCATAAAAACCCCAAAAACACAAGTTCATAATATGTGATGAGCTAGAAAGGGCAGCAAGGTCCCCTTTTGCATTCCTACGCCACTGGTTTCTTCTAGACAAACATGTATTTGAGAAACATGCAGATTTTAATGGAGCTATCAATTGTGACTTTAGCAATAGAGTCTTATAGAAAAGAAAAAAAAAATATAAAGTTTATGGGATATTTTTTTGCCATGCACCTACGTTATGAAAATTTAAATTTCTCAAAAAAGACAAAATTGAAGCAACTAACTTTTTTGTTGCCTAGTTACCAATACACTAAGGAATCAAATGCGGTATGAAAAAAAAAACAGCGCAACTATTTAAATCTTAATCAAACATGAAAAAAAAGCAAAAAAAAACAGGTTGATAAAAAATATTAAATTTATTAAATAAAACAAATTTTTTGTTGCCTTCTTTAAAAAACTTACTTGATCTAAAGCTCACAATTTAATTCAAAACAAATTTTTGTTTTCTTTTTTTTCTTTTTTTCAAGAAGCTTAAGAATTAAGCTTTACAACGGTATATAAAACTTGTATGATAAATTTAAAAAGAGTTGAAAAAAAATTCGATTAAAAACGTTCTTCATTTCACTGCTTATACAGGACTGTGTCTTGAGATCACTTTAGCAAGCCATATAACTGAATCGTGTAATTTTTTTATAAAATTTTCATTATAGAAAAAAATTTGACCTTTTCTTAGATTATTTTCATAATGATACAGGCTGCAAGAGTAATTTTGGAAGCATTATTTATGAGACGCAAACATCCATTTGGGCCCACTGTGCGCCGCTCGGCATTTATATGTATCTCAGTTTCCGCCTTGCTCGAGGCTCAGTTTCTTTTGTGTTGCGCTTTGCTAGCTGAACACGAAGAGAAAGAGAAAAATAAAGAGCAACATTGAGTTTATTGAAACTCTCGCAACACAAACGCGTCAAATGCCAACCAATAAGCAATGCGTGGCAGCTGGGATGAGTTTTTGAAAAACTTAATTAAATAAACTTATTATTAAAATTTCGAAAAAAATAACCCTTAATAAATCTGTAGCACAAATATGAAATTTTAAAACCTTTTTCATAAAAATCTGATCAGTACTTTTAGAGTAAAGTCGTAACTTTAAATTTTCACTTTAATTTTATATAATAGTATAGATTTTAATATAAGTTAGCAATTAATTTGTTTATTTTAAGATTGTAAAATTTGTTAATGAAATATCACCCGAAAAGATATATTAGCTTGTAATATTCGTTGTCATAGCTGATAACACGAAGTGAAATCGTAAAAAATTGCAGGATAAACAGCAATCAATTCCAAATTTAGGCGCAGGTTACAAAAATGTGGGTACTTTTTGTTATAAGCTTGAACTTAGAAGTAATCGCCAAAAATGCGAAACTTATAAAATAACTAATTAGTATTTTTGTCATTGAATGTATGACCCAATTTTGAGTGTTTCATTTCATTACCTGGACATTTTTAAGTCATATTTGACAGCTTTAAAAAAAGCATACTCTATTTTAATGTTCTGTCCTCATTTTCGGAGTCTACAGGTCTTTGATTGATCATTTTTGTTTTGACTTAAAAAGCCCTAAGAAAACTATGAAATCGCTTTGCCTTTTTACAAAAAGTACTTAAAAAAAGTATTTAGCTATAGCTACGGAAAGTGATTTTTATTTATTATTGACAAGCCCTCTCGGGCCTATACAAAAACTGATATAGAGTTGGTGAAAGTTTTCAATTATCATCTATTGTGCCTCGGTAGAACCTAATTGGTTACGATATTATCTCTGTTCAAAGCTAACACAAACTAAACCCTCATATATTCTCTTATACCGAAACCAAATATGAATTAAACATATCAAAAATGCATGCAGTCAAACTAACGATGTTTTTAAACATTTCTAATTTTGAATCACTTTTCGCAACGAGAACAAAGCAGTTCTCGAAGTGTGCACATGCAGAATAAAACAATTTTTACTTGGATTATATCAAATACTTCGATACTTTTATTTCATTGCAATGGAAACCTCATTTTTTTAAAGATGTTTGAAAAACATTTTTTACTTCAAGTACCTATTTATGATAGATAAATAAAAAACTGCGTTGTCAATTTTTTTTTAATTTTTTTATTGGTTTTAGATGCCTTTAAAGTTTAAAAAATTTAACAAAAATAATAGTCGTATTTCAAGTCAAGCTCGAACATTTGTTGTTTTATTTGTATAAGTAATTTAACATGCTTTATATTTTTATGCATTGGATCGAAACTTAATTAATCAGAATAAAAGTAAAACTTTAAAAAATATTCATACCCATTTTTTAAAAAAATACATTGAAAATGTACATTTTTTAAAAAATTGACTCAGTTAAAATGCAAAAAACGAAAGTGTTTTCCCCTTCTTTCTCCTTTAGATAGGTATTGGTTTCTTTGTGGTATATCTTATTATACTAATAAAAAAAAATTAGCAATTTCAAGCAGCCGAAACATAAATGTGGCAGCATTTCAGCAGTACTGTGTAGATACAGCCGATTTGTACGTGTCTCTATATGGATGGTACCACATGCCACCCAGTGTCCACAAAGTACTTATGTATGGTGCTTCTGTGGTAAAAAATAGTATGCTTCCATTGGGTCAGCTATCTGAAGAGGTCCTTGAAGCATCCCAAAAATTTGAAAAAAAATTTAGAAATAATAATGCTAGGAGGATGTTACGGCTGGCAATAAATGAGGATGTTTTCAACAGGTGCCTGTTATATTTAGACCCGAAAATATCTTTGTCGGGAGACATACAAAAAAAAAAATTTACCTCCCGATGTTTTACTTCTATCAGAAGAATAGTTTTTTCCATAGATCCATAGAATACGATTTTCACTGAGCAATAGGCGATTTTTAATTCGACCCGCCCTTATATAGATATATATATTTAAAAATCGCCCATTGCTCAGTGAAAATCGTATTCTAGGGATCAAAATAAGAAACTTTGCCCGAAGAACTATACCTCTAAAACGAATTCTAATGCCCCTACTTTTGACTCTGTCCCATAGAGTCAAATTTTGAAAAATCCCTTTTTGACCCATTTATTTTTTTTCAATGCTTAAAACGAAAAATTTACAAACAAAATCAAGTAAAAAATTAATATAGGTTTAAGGGAGGTAGCTCTAGGGTCTAACCGATTTCGTCCATTTTCATCTATAAGTCTATTTGACTGCCCTTCTTACGAATTTTTATTAAAAGCGGCAAACCCATACAAAATAAAGTAAAAACTTAATACAGGTCCAAGGGAGGTACCCCTATGTTCTAACCGATTGCGACTATCCTCAGTACACATCTATTTCCTTATTTGACTACCCTTCTGACGAGTTTTTGTTAAGATCGGCCAACCTTTGTATGCCCCTCTCATACAAAAGAAAGGAAAAAATTAATATAGGTCCAAGGGAGGTACCCCTAGGATCTAACTGATTCCGACCATTTATGAAATTTGTTATAACTGGCTTTAACTAACCAAGCATACAAAATTGCATTATCATAAGAGCACTCCTTCTGTTTTGTCCTACTTTTGTTTAGGACCAATGCACTGTAAGGCGTCATGAACGACTTTCAAATACTTTTTTAAGTTATTTAAAGAAAGTCAAGCTATATACAAATAATATGTTTGTGATTTTTTTGATCTAAATGTCTTAAACCTTTGTAAACTTGGGCAAAGAAAAAACTTGCATAGCTTTTTTATCGTTTAATTCAGAGGAGCTTTGTCGCACTTTTTCCTCGAATAACTAATCCCAAAATTGTAACTTACAGATTCTGATAGATTTATCTTTGTTAATATTTGAGTCATGAACGTAGGCCCAAATCCTGGCACAAGCTACAAATTGTATAGAGTTTATACATTTTTAGCATTAACCCATTAACAGCCAAATGAAAATTAAAAGTGAAAAGTCCAAAAAATGTTTATTTTACAATAGAAAACAAACTAAAATAGCAAAAAAAAATTTTTTTTATTTTTTGTTTATTTTTTTAATTTTTTTTAAGAAAACATATTTTAAAAGAAAAGATGAGAAACAAATGGAATTGATCCGCTTAACAATTGGCAATTAACAAAAAAAATTCACTAATGCTTAAAAACAAAAAAAAATTTAAAAGTTAAAAATATTTTGCTGTACTCAAATGAGTACAGTGGCGCTTAATGGGTTAATAATGCTATTTAAACCACATCTCATAAAGTGAACTACAACAAATATAGTATTCTTTTGTGTGCAATGTATCTGCAGTGGTCTTAAAAAAGGCTTCCCTCCTCCTCAAATTAAATTAAATAAAATCTCAATCACACAATGACTGAACAAATAACAGAAAGCTATTTAAAAAAAAAAACAAACATTCTCACACAAACTCACAGAAAGACAGACATACCTTATTAACACACTTAGAGGCTCAACAAGTGTCAATCCTTCACTTTCGTTTTCATCTTTTTTTTTGGTCTCAGGGTAGGGTGTGTCACTGCAGTGGCTAGTGTTGATGACGACGACAACGACGACGACGACGAGGATGATGATGCTTATTTTTCAATTAAAACAATTGCAGCTGTATGCGTAAGTTCATGTTGGTAGGATTGTGACTGTGTGTGCGTGTGCTTTTGGGGTTATGCAAATGTGTGTTTAAGTGCTTACTTGAGGGTTTCCCCAACAAGTACTTCATTCATTCATTCATTTGTTTATATTTTCTCTTCTAGGCTCTTGGTTCGGTTGACTGCAACTGCATTGTTTGCTTTGATTCTATTATTTTAGTTCGTGTTATTTAATCTGTTTGCAGCTTAAGTAAATTACGTTAATAACCAGTTAACGTATATTAACAGAGCTGTTTTTTTGTGTGCTCAGCAAATGTATATAACCTAGTTGCCAAAAGAATGGATGAAAGGAAAATGTAGAAAAATATGCCAGCACCAATTTAATTAATTGGCAAGCTAATTAAACACATTTTTAGGCTCTTTTGCATAAATCAGAGTTTCTATCTATTCGTAGCCATCAGTTAAAGAAAACAACACTTTCATAAAATTAATTATTAGTTATTTACTTACGTCAACTTAAACTTAACTTAAGCTAGCTTAAACGCTAAACTAATCTCTCTGTCCTTATCGCTCTCTCATTTCACTCTCTATTTCCCTCTCATTCTCTCTTCCTCTTTCTAACACTCCCCCCTTTAATATTCATCCGGATTAAGCTTATCTCCAAACCTCACGCGTCCACGTTGTCGCACCTCTCTCGGCTTACTTTCGATAATCTCACTACTCTCACTGCTTTCGCCGCTCTCCGGCAACGGCGTTATAAATCGCATTTGTTTACGCCGCTTAGTGCGTGCCGGCTCCGGCGTCGTTTCTATCTTTGTAAGCGCCGCACTCTCCACTACCGCTGAGGCAGCTGCCTCTGTTCCAAATTGCTTTGGCTCTGGCTCTTCAGGTGGCCATTTTTCAGTCTTTGAGCGAGTACTTGTAGTTCGGTGTGCCTTCAGAGGGGACGCATAGCTGCGATTTCTGTTGGATGGTATCCAACTCGTATCATCGTGCAGTTTTTCGCTCGAGCGAAAACGCATAGCCGTTTGCAGCGTGCTAGCAGCTGCTGAACGTTCGCGGTATTTTCTCAAAAACTCCGCAGGATAGTTGGGCTCCTCGGTGGTGGTGGTAGTGGTGCTGGTGGTAGTTGTAGTGCTGGTTGAGGTACTGGGCGGTGTGGTGCTTCTCAACACTGGCGATTTGTAGCTGACACTGGCTTCTGCAGCGGCTTCATAAGCTAAATTTTGGGCTCTGTTCTGGTGGTATTCCTGTGTTAATGGCAGCGCCATTGATTCTTCGGCGGTGTACTCCGTGACCTCGTAGGTATGATGCTTTTTCGGAGGTTCTACGTAAAGTTGTTGATCATGGTCGGAATCTTCGTAAACGGGCTTCTCTTGCAGTACCAGTGGCCGCTTTGATGCTATGATGGTAGTGTGCAATTTGCTTAACGGACGACCCTTGAATGCTTCCTGGTGTGACGGCTGTGCAGGCCATGAGCTGGTAATGCTGGTGTGTAAGTGACTAATAGCGAAGGGTTTGATAGTGGCAAATGGTGAAGGTAGTTTTGCTTCTTCGTGGTATTCCGGCGGATGCTGCACAGGCAACCATTCCTCGTGAAATTCTTGTATGTGGCCGGTAACTATATCATTGTTCTCTTCAGCTTTTTGCTTCTCTGATGCTTGTATCTGAAACTGCTGCGGTTTTACTTGTTGAGCATATTGAAAATGTGTCTTTGCGTCCTTTTTGTATTCGGAAACTTGTTTCTCACTTTCTCGCTCGGCCATAAGCTCCTGTTTGGTCTTCACTTGTGCACTACTGCCCACCTTAAATTCTTTTACATGCTTTTCACTCTCTATCTCTGCCAAAAGTTCAACACTACTTTTCTTTGGCATTTTGCCCTCAACCATATGCTCCTGCTGCTTCTCCAGTTTGCGCATGTCCCCTGCACTGGGAAATTTCAGCTTGGACTTGTAATATTTTCCCTCCATATTTGTTTTTGGAATTGCCATAATCTTGATGGTCTTCTTTGGTGAACGTATCTTTAAGGTCTTCATAGGTTTGCCAGATGGTGAACGGAAGATATATTTAACACGTGTTGTTTCCGAAGGCAAATAGTCATATGGACTGCTTACGTGACGCACACTGTTACCAGGCAATGGCAGCAGCTCACCAAACATACTTTTCATAACTCGTGCCCCAGACATTACACCATCCATGAGATCGTCGACGGTTTCACCCATTTGATTCCACATAAAGCGACGCTGTAGGCTAAAAAGAGAAAATAAGTATAATGCTATATGAAATAGAAAATTTTTACTAAGAACTTTAAAAAAATTATAGTAAATTAACGACATCAGTAGCCTAGATCAGCCTGTTGTACTGTCATTCCAAACGTTTTGAGTTCGAATCTTATTTTTAATAAAACTTCATTTATTAAATTCTTTAATTTAAGTTTTTAAACTCTATGGAAATTATTCGGGAAACACAGCCCTCTCCGAAATTGCAAACACATTAGCTACAGAGTGCTCTCAAGCGTTTAAAAGCATTAATCATATATAGAAATTGAGTAGAAATAATGCAAGAAAAATTATTTTGCATGGGGATAGTCATCTGTGTTCTGTGGATTTTAAGGAACACAATAAATTTTATGAAGTCTTACAAAAAAAAAAAAAAATACGTTACAAAATACAGTATCTTGTGGCATGACACAAGTGTTGGCATTGTCGCTACTTTGTAGCTGACTTAGCATATTTTTTATAATTCAGCTCCGAAAATTGTGTTTTAGCTACTAGCTACTATTTTATTTTTCTTTTACGGCTTAGCTCTTTCAGCTACTTAATTTTGTTTAAAAAAAGCAATATTCTCGGGATCAGTTGTAAGCACAAGCTTTTTGAGTTATCTGTGTATTTTGAAAAGATACTTTTAACGTCATCGCTCAAAGTGCATACCATCTATCTAAAATCTCTTCGTTGTTTTTTGTATGAATTTTTGTTGTTTGTTTTTCAAATTTGGCTGTTATATTTTAAAATTAGTTGCTAATTTTTTTTTTTAAAAACTTCTATCTTTACAAAAAGTTATTTAACCAAAGAGCTATGTATGAATATTTTAAAATTTTGTTGAGAAAAATAGTCAAATTCGAAAGTACAAAAATTACTCAAAATTTCAGTAAAAAAAATCTTAAGGTAGTTTTAAACATTTTTTGTTTTTAAATTTTTTATTCGAGTATAAAATTGAAAGGTTGTTTGCAGTTACGTGATAAGCCACATGAGCAGAAAATCGGTTTTTTAGACTCGATACATAATTAATTGAAATATCCACAATCACTGATGAGATTTTGGCTATTCATTTCATGATCTCGAGAAAACAAATGTGATCTTTTTTTTTTGTTTTTACATCAATGCAGCCATATTCATCACACGGTATTCAAAAAAGACATCTAAACAAAACTTTCAAGTCCCAAAATATAAACAAAAAATTGAAATTGGCAAGGCAGAGGGTGGCCCGTTTGACTGAGAATAACCCTATATAACCGTGTTTACAAATCATTAGTACATGGGGTTCATTCCTAGTGAAGCGAACAACAAAATTCAGCGTATCTTTTTGATTTTGTTCTTTTTGGCACTGCATAGATGTTTACTATAAAAACTTAACTTGTGTGCAAAATTTAGGTTTGGTCCAAAGCCCAATTACCGAATTGTAGTTTTAAACCAAAGTGGGAATTTTTTCAAAAACGATTTAGGGCTTCAAAACTTTCCAGAAAATAAATCAAATAATGATTTCTATTGAAAATTGCCACGATCTGGTGGAATAGAATTTTTTGTAGAGAAAATTCAAAATTTAAGTCTATAAATTATTAAAATATATAGGCGGCGTTTCGATATTGAGGGTGAAATTTCAATAACGAGTCACTCAGGAGAAAGAGAAGGAAATACACATTAAAAGCAATAATGTTATAAGTGAGGTTTGCTCTATTGTGTAGGAGAGAGAACAAGTTGCTTGAGTTCGCTGTTGCAGTGAATAAACAACTGTTAAGCATTAAAAACTTTTAAAAGTGTGTATATTGAAAATAAGTCAGTTCAGATTAAACAAAAGAGTGAGTGTATTTTTGTCAACATATGCTCTTGGTAGAGACGAAGATAAAATCCCTATGATTAAGCGGCGGAGATTTTAACGTAAATGCTTCATCCAATGATTCTTTACCGCAAACTTACTTTCTTCGCATAATATTTGGTCTGCACCTAAATAACAATCCCAATAAATCCGAAAAACTTTATGGAATTTTTCACGCTACTATCACGGACATTTATCTCATATTTGAGCTATCACAAACCATTAATATCCGTATCAATTAAAGTACCAACCTTTATTTTTCTTTTAAGATGCTCTCTATCTCTTTCTCTCTATACACGCTATCCCAGCAAAAGTTTTGTTACAAATATGACATGCATTCTTAAGGACACTGCTTCCACAAGACATTCTGTAGTCCAGTTGTGCTTCTTCTAAGCTTTATCAAGAAGTGCTTTCAAGAAGCATTCTCATAAACCACTTCTCAAAGACATTCAAATAGCATTTAATTTCAATTATTTTTTTAATATATTTTTTTTCATTTTCCGTGGGATTTTTCAAACCTCCAACAAAACGCAGCCACTTAATACTCCAAACACCAAAATGCCGTGAAAATCGGGAAAAGAGATATTTTACGTGGATTTTTTAAACCCCCAACAAAACCCAAAAACTTCCCATTTCCAACACTAAAATCGCGAGAAAATCGGGAAAAAGGATATTTTCCGTGAAATTTTTTAAGCCCCCTAACCACAAAAACCATTTCATTTCATGGCCTTCTTAGTGTTCTCCTCAAAAACACTTACTAGAATCCTTTCATTTAAGAGCTCAAGGAAATCTTCCATTGAAAAATTCTGGAAACACTTCTAGAGAAGACTAAGAAAAACATTCCTCCCAATGACATGCATATGTTAAAAGAATTCCTTCTGGGTATGAAAGTGGAAGGGATGGAATTCAAGACTTTCCCTTCCACTTTACCTTCTTTTGGAAGCACTTGTTTTACTGCATTTTTTGTTTTAAAACTTAGAAATTTTTTTTTTTTTTTTATAAAATGTAAAGAATTATAATTTATGTATTGAAAAAACTTCGCAAGGTTTTAAATGAGATCTCCCGTGATTAAGTAGATTCAGTATTTTTATTACTTTTAAGCTGAGCTGAAGCACTCATTTGATGCATCATTTGAGTCAGTGTGGTTGCGTCGTTATTAATATTAATTTTTAGTAAATTGCAATTGACTTCTAGTCGTGATATGCAGTTTTTAAGCAAATTATTTTTATTAAATTCGGCATTGAACTTTTTTAATCAATTATAAACAATATTTATGTATTGAAAATTCTTGCCAGATTTCAGAATGAGTTCTATTGCTGTTTAGGAGATACAGTACTATAAAAAATTTTTGAGGAATAATAACAAAAAAATTTTCCAAGGATATGAAAATATATTTATATTCTTTTCCTTCTTTGTTTAAGTAAGATTTTAAAAAAAAAATCACAGTATAGCGTGTATACAGTACAGTAGTGAAACTCGCTCTATCTGCCATCCTTCTGGGGGTTCGCATACAACACACAAAAAAAAAGAAAATTAATGACTATATTTTAGTTTAATGCAACCAAAACCGTCCGAAGTAAAGCATTTTTCTGAATTTGTGGGCGGTAAAAGAGGTGCGGCAACACTTTTTCCTTAAACCATTTCGTACTCGAAACAAATCGACTGCCAAAATTTCACTCCATTCAGGTTACACCTGGCGCACTTTGCTTCACTCCACCTTTTAGCCTTTGACCTGATAGTCTTATCAGCTACATGGTCATCAATCTTTAACTGATTTTATATGCAATCTTTGGAATCACGCATTTTTTAAGACTTGTTCTATTAGAATTTAAACATTTCAAAATATTAGAAATTTTTCTAATAAAACCTAGAATAGTATTTAATACATGTTGGAAAACTCGAAGAAAGCAGCGTTTGGCGTGGTTCGGTTCTTATGCATGTTTATCATTTATTTATGCATGTGGCTTCGTAGAGCAGTTGGTAGAGTCATCAACTTATAACCTAAACGTTGTGGGTTCGAATCCCACAGGTCTCAGTTTTTTTAGTTTTGCCGAAAATAGTTTAATTTTTATTTTAATACAAGCATTTATTAAAACTTATTCCCATGAAAAAATAAAACTCAGTTTTAATTTTTGACGTCGATTAAATTTTAATACAGTTTCGATGTCGTCATAAATACAATACAGGATTTACTAAAATTTAGTCCAAGATATTTGAGCGTGTTGGTATGTCTTAAAACCTTCTTGCCATGAAGCACGTAGAATTTTTAGTATAAATAGCAGGTTACTACGCAAGACACTAATATCAGGGACACTGTGCTATAGACAAAATAGCATCGAGACTAGGGATCTCCCTGTTAGAATCCCCAGCTCTGGGTTGCAGTGCAGTTTTTAGCGAGCTAAACTTAGAAAATGTTACTTCACACAATTCAAGTTTAAGGATCCACTCAATGTTCATGACACAGTCAACTTGCTAAGTTAACTGCAAGAACACAGTTAACTGTTTTGGTTTAGTTACAAAAAAGTCTCGCTTTGACTTTATGTCATACCTAGTAGCCTTGCACTTTTGTACTTTGCACACGTCTTACTAAAATTTAGCACACTTTTCACGCTTACCTGTTGCTCCAGAAAGCTTTGCTCTCCACACGCACAATCAGCAGATGAATGCAAATAAAGATGCACGCTTTATAATCCATATTGTGTTCCGTTTTCCACAGCATTTTCTGCAAATGTGCACACATTTAATGAACACGCTCTCGCTCACAGCATTTCTTTAGCTCAAGGATAATTTTTATTATTGCTATTTTCACACACACCTCACCACACCCGCACCTTTATCTGCTTCAGAGCCAATTCAAAGTTATTGGTTGCACTCGTCGTTAGCGCGTTGATTACAACATTGATTCATAAACTGGTGCTGCGATAGATTTTATACACTTTTACTTTTCCATCATCATCATAATAATCTGCAGTAGCGGTGGACGTGGTGGTAGTCGCGGTAGCAGCTTTAGTCAATGTTCCATATCAACACCCAAAGCAGAGTGCTTACAACGCTGCTAGTGTTATTGCTATTAGTTATATATATCGCGTTGTTTTTTTTTTATTAGCCTCCAATCAGCGATGGCTCCAGTAGCACATGTGCTACACATACTCCGCGCATTACTGCTTACATATTTATTAAAGTAAAATGAGCAAAAAAGAAAAAACAATTGCTTTCGTGTTTGTTCATTTCATATTGAATTCACAATTAGTTCCATCAACATAACATTTCATTTCATCTCATTCTTCCTTCCTTCCTTACTTCCTTCCTTCTCTCCGCCTTCCTTTCTGCCGCACTGAAGTTTCTATTATTTTGTTTTACTTTATATATGTATTTAAATTGTTATAAATTGTTGGCGATTTTCTTAAACTTAATATTCGATAATAATTCCAAGACGTCAATATTTCAATTATGACCGGTAATGTTTTTATGTCGTGTCTGGATTTTAGCCTGAAGCTTGCGTTGCTGCCCAAGCGCACTGTAAACGATATTTCAACAACGTGGAAACTGTAATTATAATTAATTCACTAATGGTGAGCATTTAATACAAACACAAGCACACACACAAATACACACGCACTAGGCACACCACTACCACCAGCTGTATGGTGGTGTTAAGCGTTGGTAGAGTGGGGTGGTTCGGTCCATTGTTACAGAAGGTAATTGACTTTCCCACTATTTGTTTACATTTTGTTGCTGTTGTTATTGTTGTTAATGCAAGTAAGTGACTCTTTTGTTGTTTTTGTTATTGTTTTAAAGTCATAGAATTTTGCATAATTATGAAGTGCTTTGCTTCACAAACAACACAACACAATTAACACAATTTCATAGAAAATTACCAATTTTATGCACAACTGTAAGCTTTAATTATTTAATAGATGCTTTTCTGAAATCTAAGCAACAACAAAATATTAAGAAATCATGACTTGATCATAAATTAATAAACATTAATTAATTGGTATAAACATTATACAAGAATTTAATAAACAAAAACATTTTGTTGGATGGGGAAATTTTATGTATTTTCGTTTTATGAAATTCAGTTTGTGCTGGAACACACATAAGTGAAGTTTGTTTGCGCATTTATTTGAATTTTGATTATGTTTCGAAATATTTGATAAAAACTGGATAGAGTTTTACGTGAAAGAAGGCAGCGAGATGAACTAGAAATGGATTTTGATTTGGAAAGCGAAGCGGGCGAATCTCCGTGCAATAGTGACGATGATTTTGCATTATCAGTCGAAGAGAATGATGAAAATGAAGTTAGCGTGCATTTGAATGAAAACGACATTAAGCCACTTGAGCAAAATTTAGCAGAAGAAAATGCAGCAAATCCTGAAAATAAATATTTTTCAAAAAATAAGAAAATTGAATATTCATCGCAACCATGTGAAATAAATCGAAGAAATTCATTTCGACGTGCAGAAAATTTCACTTCAGGTAAAAACCTACCCTCTTTGTTATGGGTTCATGTTCATTATATGTTTCATTTTTGTTATAATTCAGGTCCAAAAGCATTAGCAGCTGCAATTATAGTTGATGTTTCGTCTGCATTTCACATGTTCCTTGAACCGGTTGAGAATATTATTTTGAACATGACGAATTTATATGGTGTGCGAAAGTACAAAGACTGTTGGAAAAACTTTAATTTGGACACTCTCCACGCATACTTTGGATTGTTGCTGCTTTCTAGTGTGTATCGGTCATACGGTGAATGTGCCACTAAACTGGGGAATGACGAAACTGGTCGGCCAATATTTAGAGCAACAATGTCTTTGAAAATGTTCAAGCGTATCCATGGTTGCATTCGATTTGATGACCGCGAACAACGTATGGCCAACACTGCATCTACAAGTACTTCTGTACGTGACAAATTGGCACCGATTCGAAATGTATACGATAAATGGAATCATAATTTGAAAGTTGTATACACACCAGGAAAAAACATTACCGTAGATGAACAGTTAGTTCCGTATCGTGGGCGATGTCCGTTTCGTCAGTATATTCCATCCAAGCCGGTTAAATATGGCATCAAAATTTGGGTGCTATGCGACTCAAAAAGCTGGTATGCATACAACACAGAAATTTATGTTGGTCGGAATCGTAATGCCACTCCTGAACGTAATCTCGGACGGCGTGTTGTTTTGGATTTGGTGGAAGGACTTTCTGACAGAAATGTAAAGTGTGACAACTTTTTCACTTCGTATGAATTGGCAGAAGATTTACATAAGAATCGCATGACTATTTTGGGAACAATAAGGAAAAATAGGACTGAAATTCCTTCAGTTCTACTCGACATGCGTCAAAAGCCAATTTATCATACAGAAGTTGTATATGAACATAAATTGCAAACAGTTATGTTGTCATATGTTCCTCGCCGGTACCGATTTGTGACATTGCTCAGTACATACCACAATGTTGTCAGCATAAATGAGAATAGTGAAAAGAAGAAACCTTACATCATTGAAGACTACAACAAAACCAAGAGTGGAGTTGATACTATGGACCAAATGGTGGCTACGTACACATGCAAACGAAAAGTCAATCGGTGGCCAATGGCAGTATTTTTTAACATGCTTGAGTGCGTTGAATGCATTCGTGAAAAAAATATTTAAATTCCACTTTTTTGGCGATAGATATTCATAAAAACTTAACTCAATACACAAGGGAGTGTGATGCATATCAGAAATAGATAAAGGAAAAGCAGATTCAAATAAGTTGATGTTGATATTGAAAGTTGATCTAATCGAGAGTCACAGATCTCCAAAGGATATAATGAGACAAGCAAATTGTGTTTAAAAGCTATGGGAACACCTTCACCACGCTGGCAACCAGTTTTAGCAGCATCACGATCTTTTCGGAAAAAATAATACTGATGTGGATCAAAAAATTCATTATATAAAAATGCATCATTTAACCAAGTCTCCGTGTTAAAACGACAACATCACATTCAAACTGTGTTGAAGCAGCAAAGATTGATGACGATTTAATGCGAAGGCTAGAAAAATTTTGATTATAAAGTTTGAAACCGAGGCTATTGACGTCATCATTAAGATTTAAAGCCTTGGCTGTGGGTCTGCCTCCTGATGACAATAAATGTTTTACAAAGGGGCAAACTCTTACATTTAATGGCATTTCTGCTGAAACTCCAATTTTAAAGTTTATTTTTCTTAAAGACTCCACTGTGGCATATTTTTTAACCAGTTTGAAGCAGACAATTTGGCTTGTTTTAAGATTAATATAAATCATAACATAATCAATAACATTGGCTTCCGTAATGGAAGTATAAACGATGACAAGTGCAGCCAGATTTTATTTTCAACAACTTCCAAATTTAAGCTAGAGTCTTGAACAACAACAAAATTCAACTGATTCAACTCTTTTGCATTTCTTTTCCTCACTTGATCATTATCATAGAGCGGTTCAGACAAGGAACTAGATGAGACAGGTTCAGCAGCAGCAGCAGCAGGCAATAACACAGCAGACAAAGGCAATGAAACAGCAGCAGTAGCAGCATCAGCAGTTTGAGCAGGTAACCCAGCAGCATTCAAAACCGGTTCGTAGAGATCGCCAGAGTTAAACTCAGCAGCAGGCGGTGAAGATGACAAAGAAGCAGTAGGCAATGGAGTCAATAAAGTGGGCGAAAAAGACAGCAAACCGGGGCACCAGTAGGCAAAGGGGATGCCAATGCATAGCGTTACCATCATATCTCTTTTAAAGAGGACATGTTCTCTTTTTTCTCTCGATCTTTTTTCATCTTTTTTTAAAATGGAAAGTCCTTTTTTTTGTTGGGGACAAAATATATCTATCAAAAAAAATTTACTAAAAATGCACACTAAGAAATTTGCATTAAAAGTATCAACACTGATTTGCATGCAAGTTAATAGCTAATGCGTTAATGCTGAATGCCATCACTGAACAAACGTAACTTAACCCTAGTTTAGCCCTAGCTTAACCCTATGACGATTTCGTCCTAGCTATTTTTTCACCCCTTTGTCTAACCCTAAATTTGTTGTGAAGGTTTTGTTTTAGGTTTAAATGAAAGAAAAAAAATAAGGTTTTGTTCAAAAATATTTGAACAGTATTACGCTATTAGTTTTGGAACAGTCAAAAACGAGCATTTTATACAATTTAATAAAAAATTTATGTCTCTGGCCCTAACTAGTATTAAGAAATAACGTTCCAGGGAATTTTACTTGATAAAATACTTGATAAAACTTGATATAGATCTTTCAAAAAACCTGTTGTTTTTCAAATTAACTTTTAAGATATCTACTTGATCGATCGGAGTTCTACTTGATCGATTTCGATGAATCGTAATTTATTGTGATCCTTATAGACTCTGTTAAGCACTAGACCTATGAAAAGCCAAAAACTTTTATATTTATTTTTGTATGGCTGAAAGTTTCGGCGATTTCTGCAAAGAAATACATAAATGTATTATCTTTTCGATGCGTTTTTTATGTGAAACCTTTAACTCGTTGAGGTTACTTGTCTTGGGTGACCCCTAGTGAAATTTTCTGAAGAATATTTTTGTGAAGATTTTTATCTTTGACCTCCCTCCAAAGTTGACTTATAGGGTCTTTTTCAAAAAAAGGGTCAAAGTGACCCATACTGGTAGGAGCAAGGGGGTTAAAGTGTTCCGAAAAAATATTCCCCGGAAAATTTTAATATAGGCTTCTGAAGACAAGACCACTTTGAATTATGTTAAACATATAATTTTTCATATTGATTAATTGCATTTTTGACCAAAAAAGTAAAATTTAAAACCACTTTAAAAAATATTTGTGACGTTTTAGAGAAAAAAAAGACTTTGGATTTTGTTATTGATGTAAAATACTATCGCTTGAGATTGGTTTGGTTCACCCCCGAGACAATGACCCTCATTTTGTGTCATAGTGTAATTCTTCATTATTTAAAAAATTGGATTCATTAAAATTAATAATACTAGGTAAAAAAAAAAATTAATAATAAGGGCGTTTTTTATAACTACACACTGTAATAGTACCTTAAACAAGCTCAAGAAAGCTTTAAGGCCCAACCAAGTTATGCTTAAGCAAACCAAAGTTTGAGAGCAAAAGCACGCACTTACACAGCAATATATGAAGTCGCCCAAGTTTTGTCTAAGCATTCCTTTCGTTAAGTTTTTCAACTTTCGTTTACTTTTCGAAACTTGAGAGAGAGCGCTTGACATCGTAGTTTGCAAGCAGAATAGGGTTGCTAACAGTATTGGGAATGTGTTTAATTAAAATTTTATTATTTGTATACCAAATCCTTCAATGAAAAATATTGTTTTTTTTTTGTTTGTGTATATATATAAAAGCAAATCATGGAAAATGTGTATATTTTTGCTGAGAAATTTTGCGTTTGCCACAGCTTTTAAGCCAAGCAGCACAATAAACATGTTTTTTGTGTTAGCTGATGGCAACCCTTTTTAACATATCTATATAAATTTTTCTTGTCTGTAAATTGAAAAAATTACGTTAATTATTTATTTGTTCAAAATTATTGAAGATCCCAATTTTGTTGATAAACTCATAAAAATTGATAAAAAACATAAAAACATATATGAAAGAGAGACACTATTTCAACAAGTTTTTCAAAGAACTTTTTAACTTTTTTATTATATTTTTGTCAAGATTTTGTAAACGTTTGACATTTTGCTAAGCATGAAATCTGCCAACTTGGGCGACTTTTCTACTTAATCATACTTTTCGTCAACTTTTCTCAGAGACTTTTATTTGCTTAAGCATAACTTGGCATACTTAAGCCTTTAAGTATGATTCTGAGGAAGCTTGATAAGTTAATCAAAATTTGATCTCTTTTGTTACTTCAGTTAACAGTTAAAAAGACTTTATAAAAAAAAACATCTTATATAATTATTTATTTGGTCTCATTTACTTGAACCTTAAGTTTGTTTAACTTTTTGAAATAATAAGTGTAAAATGTTTTTATTAACATTTATATTTTTGTATTTATTTTATAACAAATGTTTTTAAAACAAAAAATTGGAAAAATAAAATTTTGAAAAAATGTTAATTTGATGTTTTTGCTTTGCAAAAAATTTTATTGAGTTGTAAAAACTCTCTTATTGTCCTTTTTCTAAAAAAAGTTGTCTTATTTTGACTTTAGACTTTATAAAAAAAACATCTAATATAATTATTTATTTGGTCTCATTTACTTGAACCTTAAGTTTGTTTAACTTTTTGAAATAATAAGTGTAAAATGTTTTTATTAACATTTATATTTTTGTATTTATTTTATAACAAATGTTTTTAAAACTAAAAAATTGGAAAAATAAAATTTTGAAAAAATGTTAATTTGATGTTTTTGCTTTGCAAAAAATTTTATTGAATTTTAAAAACTCTCTTTTTGTCCTTTTTTTAAAAAAAGTTGTCTTATTTTGCCCTAGACTTCTGGTAACCCTACCAATGCATCAATAGGAACAACAACATTTTCGGCAGTGTTTATGTTTAAGCAAGCATTAGAGCTTGAGGGCAACGACACTTTATTTATTGGCAAGTTTGTTTTGTTTTGCGAAAATCTAGCATCAGCGCTCAACAAGGCTTTGATTTCACTTACGTCTTTAACTAATTTAATCAAAATTCCACTGAAGTTAGTTGAATTATTAATACATTTTGAGCAATTAAAAAACACATTCTGATGATAGGGAATCATACATATTATGATGAGGTGAGACTTTTTACAAATATTGCAGCTTACAAGCCCAAACAGAACCAAAGCGGCTGAAGGTTGGCGGTCCTCTCTTGGCGCAATACGCTGAGAACCCGTCCAGAATTGGAGCGATGGCGGTTGTCGGATCACGGTTGCATTTCATTTTGGGAATGATACAAATTATTTTATATTTTGCTTTGAATTCACATGAATGCAACACATGAATGCAAGAAAATAGCACTGAACTTACCCAATCTTTAGCAAAAATATGGCGATATTTTAGTCACTCAGAGAGAGGTCCGCCAGCCGTCAGAGAAAAATGAGAATTGATTCTATTCTGGCGTTTTCACGTTGCGCATTTCTTCGGCGCACGGTGGAGCGATCCCATATAAAAGGTTGGACATCCAGAAAAAAGTGCAACTTGCAAATTATTATAACATTTTGATACATTTCGATAGACATATATTTGGGCTATTTGAATCGGGCAGTTTTTTATTTTTAAGTGCGTACTTTTATTTTTGTAAGGTCTCAAAGTTGATATTTTGTAATATAAAAAAATATAGTCCTTTTTTAAAGTCCTATAACATTTTGTTAAACTGCTTGATTGAACAGATCTTTATATTTTATGAAAGGGTATACTCTAAACTTTCAAACCAGATATTTTGTTTTTAAGTTTTTTGCTATCCCATTATTGCGATAAAGAATAAAAATTAAAAAAAAAATAATTAAATTTGAAAAATAAAAAAATGGCCAGGGTTGGCCAGGATCAATGTACCTTACATTACCAAAAATGATAGTAAAAAATGTTTAAAAAAAAATTAGCGCGCGCCATCCAGCGCCTTTTGAGAATTTCAATATCAAAATTGTATCCTCGAGTTTTTTTATAGCATTTCTCACAAAGTTTGCCTATTACAGCATAATTATAGGAACTGATTCATTTTGAGAAGCGATAAAAACTTACGAATGGATAAAAAAACAAGTTTGGGATACATTTATTGTTTTAACCCATTCCGGCCCGGCTCCGTGACATTTTTTAAACGGGAAAAAATATGTAGAGCTTTTGCTTTGATTGCGGCATAACATCCTTACTAGTAAAGTTAGGTAAATTTATTTTACCAAATAAGTGTAGACAATTTTAATGAAAATATTTTGGTATACTGGTGACTATTTTTGTTTTTGTTTTGCATACAAAGCGTGTTTGCCTTTTGTGGTAATGTGGCAATTCTAAAGTTGATTTATTCTATTGTTCAGAAAATGGAAGCAGAGGATCCAATTGGAAAGGAAAGTGAAACAAATTTGAATAAATTTATGTGAAACATTGAATTGATTGAACTTTTCTTCTCAGGTGAAGCAGAATCTTTAGCAAAATGTGAATTTTAGAACTAATATGTAAAGGAATGCTCACACTTTTAATGAGTTATCTTTCTAAAGTTACCACATATATACTTTACAAGGAAGCTGTGAATACCCTAAATATGTTTCTTATATAAATAAAATTGTTTGCTACAAAAAATTTTTTAAATACATACATTAATATCATCTCATATAATGTTTCCAGAAAACATTTTTTTCTGCGTGTATAATAACCAAAATGCAAAGATTACGATAAAAGCATTGGAATCAACACCACTGTACTATTTTGCTGACGACGAAATTAAAATTGTTTAAGGTTTGTTAATAGACGTGGTACTGCGAGGCTCTGGTAAAAGTCATGACCGTAACACTGCTCGCAGATTTTTTACTAATTACAAGAAAAGTTCAGAAATCACTGGAGTAGACGAAAATTTATTTAAACGATTTGTTGCTATATTGCAGGTAAAACATTTTTATATATGTATACTAGGGCGGGTCAAATTCTGGCTCAGCGAAATTCGTAACATACATGTAATTTCAAGACTTTTTCTCCACTACAGCATATACAAATTCTGAAAAAAAGCTGTGCGGACTTTCGTAAATAGATTCATACACATACATTCATACATTCATATTTTATAATTGAGAACAAAATCTATTTACGAAAGTCCGCTCAGCTTTTTTTCAGAATTTGTATATGCTGTAGTGGAGAAAAAGTCTTGAAATTACATGTATTTTACGAATTTCGCTGAGCCAGACCTCCAAAAAATTCGTCCATACAAATTGACCCGGCCTAATGTATACATATATGAATTATTTTGTTTTACATTAATGCGCAAAAATTTGAATATATTTCAGTTCATAGCATCTGGTCTTAAAATTAATATCACAAAATTAAAAATTTTTTGTTCAGAAACAACAAAATTATACGTTGAAATTTATGATTGGTAACAGGCATGTATTACTGTACATAAAATATTAAAACACTGTGTGGATATAGTTCAAAAAGCCATAGTACTCATAGGTAAGTTATCCGAGGATGCGCAAAAGGCCAATCACAAATTATTTCGGTTATTCAGACTTCACAGCAGGAGAAAATTTTCAAGATCTGCTTGCAATTCAGATCTTTTGCATGCCCTTCTGCTCAATTCAGATCCAGTACTTTTAATCCTTGGTTTTAATAAAAAATCACCTCAAAGCTATCTGATTGTAGCAAATACCTTTTTGATGAGGAAAGTGAAAACATGACTTTTACAGATAATGTGTGAAATCAAGCATATTGTATGATTATGTGTGGTATAAATAAATCACTGTTTGTTCTTAATCTATATATATAAAATGGAATGTGTGTTTGTTTATTTGTTTGTTTGAACCTTATAGGAGACCAAACCTCTGGACCGATCTTCCTGAAATTTTCACAGCATTTAACTGGGACTCTGGCATGATTAATAGGGTACTTTTTTGACCACGCCCACTTTTACGCCCACTTTTTTAAAATTATGTAATTGCTCCCATATAGTTTTTAACAGATTTATTACTTCAAATTGTATACACATTATACTCCAGGCGAGGTAGAAATAAATAAATTTTTTACGCCACGACCCCTTTCACGCCCCTTTTCACGCCAAATTTAAGTTTTAAACTTTTTGTTCTCTGTACAAATTTGTTCCTTCCAACGGATTATTTTTTATTTGGTAGTATATTGCTCTTAATACTGTTTACGTCGCCATATTACTATGAACTACGCCCACTTCACCGCCCCCTTTTTTAATTCAGATACTTATACCACTAACAATGTTTGCTATACTAAATACTTTTTTTGTAATATGTATTTACCTAAAGTTTTATATACATTTTATCTACAGGTAAGGTATCCATAGATTTTTTTATTACCAAATCCCCCTTTTTCGCCCCATTTTACTTTAATTATAATTAATCTGCTTTCAATATGGTATCTATATATATAAAATGGAATGTGTGTTTGTTTATTTGTTTGTTTGTACCTTCTAGGAGACCAAACCTCTGGACCGATCTTCCTG
This sequence comes from Dichetophora obliterata, assembly GCA_963920525.1. Classification (NCBI taxonomy): domain Eukaryota; kingdom Metazoa; phylum Arthropoda; class Insecta; order Diptera; family Sciomyzidae; genus Dichetophora; species Dichetophora obliterata. The sequence continues at coordinate 264,817,129 of OY986437.1, read as the reverse complement.
AAATTTTCACAGCATTTAATTGGGACTCTGGCATGATTAATAGGGTACTTTTTTGACCACGCCCACTTTTTTAAAATTATGTAATTGCTCCCATATAGTTTTTAGCAGATTTACTTCAAATTGTATACACATGATACTCCAGGCGAAGTAGAAAACATTTCTAACGCCACGCCCCCTTTCACTCCCCTTTTCACGCCAAATTTAAGTTTTTAAACTTTTTGTTCTCTGTACAAATTTGTTCCTTCCAACGGATTATATTTTATTTGGTAGTATGTTGCTCTTAATACTGTTAACGTCGCCATATTACTATGAACCACGCCCACTTCACCGCCCCCTTTTTTAATTCAGATACTTATACCACTAACAATGTTTGCTATACAAAATACTTTTTTGTAATATGTATTTACCTAAAGTTTTATATACTTTTTATCTACAGGTAAGGTAGCCATAGATTTTTTTATTACCAAATCCCCCTTTTTCGCCCCATTTTACTTTAATTATAATTAATCTGCTTTCAATCTATATATATATAAAAATGAATGTCTGTCTGTTTGTTTGTTTGTTTGTGCTTTATAGGAGGCCAAACCCTTGGACCGATCTTCCTGAAACTTTCACAGCATTTTACTATGACTCTAGAAAGAATAATAGGCTATATGAAGTTTTTATTAGACAAAGGGGCGTGGCACTGCCCATATAACCCAAAAATTTAAATCGCCATATTTTGGGCATTTTTTGACCACGCCCCTTTTTAGGAAAATTAAAAATCGCAACATAGTCTTAACTACTGGACCGATCGTCATTAAATTTTCACAATAGGATATTCTTACGAAATAATAAATTCTTGACTATATAAAGTTGTGAGTGGACGAAGGGGCATGGCCTCGCCCATATAACCCAAAATTTAAAATCCTCATATCTTGGGCATTTTTTGACCAACGGCGGCAGTATTTGCTATATATGATTGGCATGCATAGAAATACGTACCAAAAGAAAAGTTGACGGAGCACGCCCCTTTGTTTGCGATATATTGGAGGCTGGACCTGTTAACCGATCTTAAATTTTCACAGCGTGCAGCTTTGACTCAGGAATACTTATTACATGATAATATTTTTCGACCATGCATACTTGTGCACCTCCTTTTTTACTACGTTTATTAACGGCTTTACCTCAAATTTAAAATACATATTAATTAAAATAGTGGGGTAGCCCCATTCTCTTTCTCCCACAACTGTCTCGAAAACAGCTGATTTTGTAATATGTGTTAGTTAAAATAGAGAGTGGGGCAACCCCATTCTCATTCTTCCACATCTGACTGCGAAACAGCTGATTGTAATTGCTGCTTTTTGATTGGTCTAAAAATAAAAAGGGGGAGCATGAAGCAAATTACATGCGATTCAGTGCTGCATTCTAATTAGTTTACAACAAAAAAAGAGGCGAAGCATTGCAATAATTATATTAAATAAATAAATTTTTGTAAATATATAAATACTTTTAATTTTATTTTATACGAGGGGGTAGCGAAGCACACCGGGTTCAGCTAGTATTACGTATAATTTGTTTTAAATAGAGATGCATGTTGTATTTAAACATCTTTTTTATGTAATAAGCTAATAAATTCTTGTTTAAAAACACATTGTGTAATAAAATGCAGGTACGAAATATCGTTAAACACAAAAACATGGTTTTTTTACTAGAAATTTTTGGGTCGCCTAGACCCGCTACGCTCATAAAGGTTAAAGGATTTCATGAGAAATTCTTATAAGAAGACATGCTTAAAACTTGGCCAAAATACATCTAATGGTTCCAGAGTTACAATTAATTATTTAAAGCAATATGCGATGTCCAACCCTTTGTAGGGGCTCGCCCCACCGTGTGGCGGTTTAATTTTTGGCGGCTGCATATATTTTCATGTATTTTGTTGCACGACGAATCCGACAGCCGACATCCGCTTTGATGATTATGTAGATTTATTATAACAACGAGAACGTAGTTGTGACACACTGAGACGAACGACTGGTCAACACAAAGGTAGGCAGTTAAAGTTTTTTTGTACTCGAACATCGAGCATGAGTCGCTTAAGACGCTATATCTTCGTTAGTTTTACCCCAATTTACTTAAAGTGTTGACACAATACTCACGACATGTCGTACATTCTAAAAAACCTTACCCCTCCCTCTTAAGAAATGTTCGAGATATGAATTTTCGTAAAAATGGACTTTCGACGTTTTTGGCGATATTTGTCAATTTTGTGCACCCTGTAACTCCGCCAAAAGTCACGTCAAACTTTTTCCCTTCAAATTAAGTTTTTTATTTCCGTCAGTGATGCTTCATGCAAAATTTCACCCAAATCGGAGGTGGTCATTCCGTAAGGTCGGTACCGTTCAAAATGAAATTGCTGTATACATCCAGTAATGGCGTTAAATTTTGTTCACCATCTTATACCATAGATTTTTCTGAACGTACTGTTAATTTTTCTAAAAAACTCGCTAAGTTGACGACAGCAGTCATCAAATTTTTGAAGAAAGAAAAACACCCACACGTATCTGTTAAAATAAACCAGTTCATGCAAGAAAAAGAACACTAGAAATCTGTTCATCAATCAATCAAAATTAAGGACTTTTGGACTTTTTTAAGGACGCGAGAGTGTGCGTGAGCGTATGTGTGCAGCGTTCATAACAATCACATCTACTGGCCATTTTGTAACATTTTAAGTTGGCAACAGTTGTGACACTTTTTGTTGGACTTACGTTATTCGCCCAGATAAGTTAACACCTCTCACACCCTGTACTTCTCTTCCTCCAGCTGCATATCATCTCACATGCAACAACAGCATCAACATCAGCAACAACATCTATTCATACACTTGCCGCACTTGATCTATAGAGAAATTTAACAGCAAAAGTGACGCAAAATCATGTAATACTACCGCCCTACTAGCAAAATTTTGCGCTGTTCCATTTTGAGTTTTTTTTTCTTTTTTCTTTCCTTTTTTCTTTCCTCTTCTGTCCAGTAACAATGGAAGCCATTTTCATGCAACCCTTGCCCAGCTGTATTGTGCCACTTTTCATTCCTTCGCCATCGATGTTCATAAATAATGCTGCGATTGTTCGTTTTGCTCTTGCCCCATATCATTTTCTAGCTTAGTTTGTAAGGATTGCTGCAATACTGCAGCAGTGCCCTATTCCATTGGGTCTTAGTGGCTGTACTGTGCACTCTCCCTTTCCTCCATCTAATATTTTGTTGTGTGCTAAAAAGGATTCAAGTGCTCATAACTGGCGCTTTAGAAAATTGCATTCGTTTATCGGAAAATTTCAATCAAACAAAGAGTACTCCATGACTAGCAGCACAACTCTGTAGAACGAGCAAACACAACACGACCCTGAAAAAGTTGAAAAGATTTTTCCAGCTTAAGACGCACACCAATCCAAACATGGTGACTGACTCCTTTTTTAGGTGGCACATCAACCCACACACTAAAACTTGCTATTGTGTACGCATTAAATGCATGCATGTGGAAAAATCTGAAAATATATGAGGCAATTGTTGAACTATTTAGAAGCTCTTGAGACCAACGAAGCAGCCAAAAGTGGCGTTATCATCAACACATTGACCAAATTAAGCTTGAATTTCGTAGGAAAAAACAAAAACTTTTAAAAGGTATCTGCACTCTTAATAATTGATAAGTATTTGCACAAAGATACAAAGATAATCAAACTAGAAAAAATGTTAAAAAAAATAATAAATTAAAATGTTTATTAAATTGTAAACACTAGCAGTGTCATCATCTGAGCGTATTTTGCAACGTTGGAGGCCCGAAGAAAAAAGAAGAAATGCAAACAATATCTGTGGCCTTAATGTCAGAGCAGAACTTGTTAGAAACTTTAGAAAAAACGAAAGCTTGAGAAAATGTTTAAGAAATTTTTAAGTAACTATATTGCTCTAAAGGACTCTTAAGGTTTTGACAGTACTTGCGAGAAGAAGCTACAGTAAACTAATAGTTATGCTTATACGTAGCTTTTGTTTCGAAAATGAACTAAATGTTTAGAATATATATAAAGTGCACTTTCATGATTTTTACCCGACATTGTACGGGCATTGCATAGCTCAAATAATTTTGAATTTAAACTAAACAACGTAAAACTTACGATTTAGACTCAATATGCTTGGAATTTTTGAATTGGGAATTCATTTTATAGCACTGATGTGGTAAAATATGTATTTAGTGTAACAGTGTTGAAAGTCCTTTGGCTAGAAACAGAAACAAGAGCACAGCAAAATTCAAACAAAGAACTGTGTTTTAGTAACTCTGCAAAAAATGGGAAAAAAATGAAGAAATAAACCATTTCTCGAATTTCCCTATAGTTTTACATACGTTCGTTTGTTTACTTTTGCTTCGTTCGTTCGGTCGTTTGTTCATTGTGCTGTTGACATAGTTTCACAATTTACTTAACAACAACAGCAATAACAACAACAACAACAACGGCTAGATACAAAAGAAACAAAAAACAACAACAAATATATTCTCTGTGGTTTTCGCCGGCTTAAAACTTGTGGCATCGCCTTAAAAACACTCAAACGCACCAAACACTCACTAACGCACATATACACAGCCACTCCAACACTCACTCACTCACACTTAGACACTCCTCCCTGGGTCCAGTTATTTCTTATGCCACTGTTGATGATGGCGCGTTCTACTGCAATCTTTTCTCCTTTTGTTCTCAACTGAAAGCCACGCAAATTGTCTCCACTGTTGCTCAGGCCTTGGCTCTGGCTCCGACTGAGGCTCGCCGTCGGTTATTAGAGCCAACAATGAAACCGGCTAAAATCAACATTATACGTTCGTTGTGTTCGTTGCTGCACTCAGTTTAATTTGAATCAGTTTTTATGATAAAGTTTTTTCTTTTCGAGTGACTATATATAAAAAATGTAGAATATCCCCTTCGGCAATTTTGAATATTGCGTTGGAAGATTAAAATTTTAATGCTTCAGCTTTGTTTAGAAACCACTTCTGGAGGCTTTTGAAAAGAATGTCCTTAAGTGGAACAACGTCTTAAGATTTATTGCATTAACTAGAAAAATCACTTTCTAAAGCTGTTGGTTGATGCTGCATAATCTGCATAATTGTCTCAAGAGTTATGGTCTTGGCTAGAGAACACATAGAATAAGATCGCTTAAAAAAAAAACGCAGTATGTACTCCAAGTTTTATGTTGTCTTAACAGCGAGTTCTTGAGCGTTTGTTAAGACAGTTTTAAAAGTTGTAAACCGAAATGTTGTTTGGCGGGTTCTGAGTGTGTCGGCTTAGAGAATCGCCTGACGTTTGACCGCTTGACGCCTACAAAAAAAAAATGAAATGAATGAATGAAATGATATGTAAATGACCGTTGTATAAACTAGACATGGGCAACGTAGCGCTGCGTTGCGTGAATGAGTTGAAGCACTGCGTTATTGCGTTGATACACTTGTTGTTATAAAAAGTGAGGAGATATCGCAGCAATATAAGAAATTTCTTACCCGATGTTTTCTCCGTTTTCTTTTGTCTTTGTTCGATTTTAAAATGAAAGCAAACTTAAGGTATAACCTGCGGTTAAAAAAATTTTTTTCGATTGTGTTTTTTTTTATAAATGTCTTCTACAACTCCTTCAAAAATACTGCCTTAAAAGGATTTTAAATTCGAATTCTTTTTGGAGTTACAGAGCTATATATTTATATATACACTCGCGCCGAAAAGCAGTAATATAACTTTAAATGCCTTTTTTTTAAATCACTTTTTTCAAACTGGGATGTCGTTTTTCTCGAGAACGTTTTTCTCGGATGAAGCTGCGGCAGGCGGCGTTTTGTAGGTAATCACGTCAGGCAGGTCCTGAACTAGAATAATTGGGCTAACTCTACTACCGGGGGAGGGATGGGGCAAAAAACCCGAAAACAGCTAATTTTTTAACTTTTTTTAAAATTCGCGCCATTTTGTCAATTTTTTATATTTTAGAAATATCCTAGTTCAGGACCGGCCTGATGTGATTACCAAAAAAAAAAAAAGCCGTTAGCAGAATTTCGATACGACATCTGGTTATCAAGAAAAACGACACCCCGTTTGCCTTCTCATTTTTACGTACCCATTTTCATCGCTCTGGGAGGGGGGATAAAAAAAACCCAAAGTGTATCAATTGAAAAACGACTGAGCTTCGACAGACCATAACATGTATATTAGGCCGGGTCGGTCTCCATACAAAAAAAAAGTGTTTGACAAACTCGGTCTAAAATATTTCTTGGCTCATTGTAGAACCCTCCGCGAAAGGATTTCGCTATGTGTTAATCCTTAGACTAGCTGGATTTTTTTAAAAAGTGCCTTTTTTCAGCCAAAAAACCACTTTTTGTATGGACAAGTTTTTTTGTTTCTATGAATTGACCTAAACAAAAAAGAAAAATAAAAAATTAAGCTCCAAAAATGGGTTTTCAGATATATTTTGATATGATTTCGACTTCAATCGCCAGGATTATGCTTATCTTCCGATTATGATCGCTTAGCCACCGAGGTAACAAATTATCCCTGGGGATAAATGAAAAAGTTAACCCTGGGACAAACTTGAAACAATGTTGAGAGGACGGACCCATTGAGGACGGACATAGAGATCCTCGTCTGCAAAGGGTTTAATTGGTATCGTTACATCTGAATACCTTTCCAAAATATTTTATCAAAATCGGACTATCTTTGTTAACGTTCCAGTCATTTGAACCAAAATCAACAAAATAATTAAAATTTACCAAACCTTTTAATTTTTGTTTTGTAAATGCTTTACGAAGCTTGGAGCTTAATATTTGGAGCTTTATTTTTGAAAATTTTTGTTCTTCAATTCATAGAAACAAAAAAATGCCCATAAAAAAGTAGTTATTTTCTTAAAAAAGGAACTTTTTAAAAAAAATTTCAGTTAGCCTAAGGGTTAACACATCACGAAACCCTGTCGGGAGGGTTATACAATGAGCCGAGTTTCTCAAAACATTTTTCCGACCGGACCTGGTAATGTATGTGGGCGATTCCGCCTAAAGTGCCCTTTTTCAAATGAAAAATGGAAAATAAAACCTGAAGCTAGAATTATGGTTTCTTAATTAATCATAAGCAGGCTAGAATTATGGCTTGGTTGTAAAAAATGTAATTACATGAATGCTAGAAACTGCATATTCTTACACAATTTGATTTATACACCAACCCCTAATTACCTATTTGTAAAACTTCAATTCTGTAGATCGACTAAAAATATAAATCTTATCATACCAGTACATAGTCTTTTGAAATCAAGCAGTCGTTTTTTGTTAACGCGATTAGAATATAGAACTTGCTGCCTTTAAGAATAAAAATTATCTCAAATAAACGCAACTTTAAGCATGAAATTCTCCGACATTTCTTCTCATCTCTAGCTATTTCTTTATATCCCCTTTTTTTGTTATTTGTCTTTATTAATCATAAGGATTATTGTTACCTTTTCAATAATATTTAACTATTTCATTCACACAAGACTTTTAGCACTTGTTTCAGTTTCAAGTTATTATATAAAATTGTGTCGTAGTTTTAAGTCGTATATATTTGATGTTTATTTCTAGTTGTTATCGCTTGGATCTTACTGCATTTAAAAGACTCTATCTTATAAATGAACATTATTTTCTAAAATAAATTTAATTGAAATTTATACTATATATTTACACTATTTGGTTCCAAAGTAAGTTAAAATTGCATGAGGCCATACGGTATGACGTCTTGAAATGTATTTGTATGCATTTTATGTGTTTTTGAGTGGTGACAGGAATGACGCAAAATGTCAGGAATGACGGTTAAAGTAATGACAAAGTCGTCTTTAGATCGTAGGTAACACAGAAAACTAAAACACTTACAAATAAGTTTAATTTTCAACTTGAGCTTCGCACTCAAAACTACTGGTGCATTTATGAAACTTGAATATAAGTAGGTTAAAAAGCCAATCTGAGAGGGCGCTTTAACTTTACTTGTCTCTAAGTTTTGCTTAATAAAAGGCGCGAAATTCTAAAATTGGTAAAATCGAGGGATAAAAAGTTTGTAGATCAAATACGAGTATATGTTAAAAAATTTTTTATAATTATTTAGAATGGCAGAAAATGCACACGGTATAAATAATGCTTTGACCTTGTCATCTAAAACATGCAGAAATAAAAATTACGAAAGCTACACTTTTTGATTTGTTAAAAATTTGATAGAGGACTGGTTACAGGAATGACATTAATTTTCTTTTTTGGGCATTTCCACCTGCAGAATTCATTATTCAATGACTTGTTACTACTACACAAACTTCAACTTTTTTTTTTTTAATGAAGCTGGAGTATTTAAAATTAACAAACAGTGTTTTTTGTCACTCAAAACTGTAAGACCATATACCTTGCTTTATTGCTGTGTCAACAAACGAAGAACAGTTTTTGTGCATGCTTAACATTTAAGTTTGCTTATTTTTCTTGGATGCTGAACTCTGCGCTTTGTTTAAACAGTCTTAAATTTATTTTTTTATTAGTAAAGTTATTTGTATTGAATTTATGGATAATATGCTGTAATCATTATAACTTTATTTTGATGAAACATATAGCTTCAATACTTTGATCAGATTTGTTGTATTTTTCGAAGTGAGGCTAAACTGTGCTTACTTCATCACATAATTCAATGTGCTTACCAAGTGCAATAATAAATTCAAAATTTTACTGCGTTGCTTAAAGTCCTGTTGAAACAGGAAGCATAGCATTTCAAACTAATTAATAGCGCAATTGCGTTAACGCATTTGCATACAACTGCGCTCAAGTTGGTGTATCAACGAAGAATTCTTTGTTCCGTTACTCATATTTAGTATAAACCACTATTTTGCACATTAGTGTTTCGTAATAATTATTCTCATCGTTATCATTAGCATTATCATCATAATTATTATCATTATCATTATCGTTATGAATATTAGAATCCATATTATTATCGTTATCATTATCAGTATCCATATCATCATCGTTATCATTATCATTATCGTTATCATTATCATTATCATTATTATTTTCATTATCATTATCATTATCATTATCATTATCATTATCATTATCATTATCATTATCATTATCATTATCATTATCATTATCATTATCATTATCATTATCATTATCATTATCATTATCATTATCATTATCATTATCATTATCATTATCATTATCATTATCATTATCATTATCATTATCATTATCATTATCATTATCATTATCATTATCATTATCAAAATCATTATCATTATCATTATCAGTGTCATTATCATTATCATTATCATTATCATTATCATTATCATTATCATTATCAATATCATTATCATTATCATTATCATTATCATTATCATTATCATTATCATTATCATTATCATTATCATTATCATTATCATTATCATTATCATTATCATTATCATTATCATTATCATTACCATTATCATTATCATTATCATTATCATTATCATTATCATTATCATTATCATTATCATTATCATTATCATTATCATTATCATTATCATTATCATTATCATTATCATTATCATTATCATTATCATTATCATTATCATTATCATTATCATTATCATTATCATTATCATTATCATTATCATTATCATTATCATTATCATTATCATTATCATTATCATTATCATTATCATTATCATTATCATTATCATTATCATTATCATTATCATTATCATTATCATTATCATTATCATTATCATTATCATTATCATTATCATTATCATTATCATTATCATTATCATTATCATTATCATTATCATTATCATTATCATTATCATTATCATTATCATTATCATTATCATTATCATTATCATTATCATTATCATTATAATTATCATTATCATTATCATTATCATTATCATTATCATTATCATTATCATTATCATTATCATTATCATTATCATTATCATTATCATTATCATTATCATTATCATTATCATTATCATTATCATTATCATTATCATTATCATTATCATTATCATTATCATTATCATTATCATTATCATTATCATTATCATTATCATTATCATTATCATTATCATTATCATTATCATTATCATTATCATTATCATTATCATTATCATTATCATTATCATTATCATTATCATTATCATTATCATTATCATTATCATTATCATTATCATTATCATTATCATTATCATTATCATTATCATTATCATTATCATTATCATTATCATTATCATTATCATTATCATTATCATTATCATTATCATTATCATTATCATTATCATTATCATTATCATTATCATTATCATTATCATTATCATTATCATTATCATTATCATTATCATTATCATTATCATTATCATTATCATTATCATTATCATTATCATTATCATTATCATTATCATTATCATTATCATTATCATTATCATTATCATTATCATTATCATTATCATTATCATTATCATTATCATTATCATTATCATTATCATTATCATTATCATTATCATTATCATTATCATTATCATTATCATTATCATTATCATTATCATTATCATTATCATTATCATTATCATTATCATTATCATTATCATTATCATTATCATTATCATTATCATTATCATTATCATTATCATTATCATTATCATTATCATTATCATTATCATTATCATTATCATTATCATTATCATTATCATTATCATTATCATTATCATTATCATTATCATTATCATTATCATTATCATTATCATTATCATTATCATTATCATTATCATTATCATTATCATTATCATTATCATTATCATTATCATTATCATTATCATTATCATTATCATTATCATTATCATTATCATTATCATTATCATTATCATTATCATTATCATTATCATTATCATTATCATTATCATTATCATTATCATTATCATTATCATTATCATTATCATTATCATTATCATTATCATTATAATTATCATTATCATTATCATTATCATTATCATTATCATTATCATTATCATTATCATTATCATTATCATTATCATTATCATTATCATTATCATTGTCATTGTCATAATTATTATCATTATCACTATCACCCTGTCACTATCACTATCGCTATCACTATCACTATAACTATCACTATCACTATCACTATAACTGTCATTATCATTATCATTATCATTCATTGTCATTATCACTATCACTATCACTATCACTATCACTATCACTGTCACTGTCACTATCACTACAACTATAACTATAACTATAACTTTAACTATAACTATAACTATAACTATAACTATAACTATAACTATAACTATAACTATAACTATAACTATAACTATAACTATAACTATAACTATAACTATAACTATAACTATAACTATAACTATAACTATAACTATAACTATAACTATAACTATAACTATAACTATAACTATAACTATAACTATAACTATAACTATAACTATAACTATAACTATAACTATAACTATAACTATAACTATAACTATAACTATAACTATAACTATAACTATAACTATAACTATAACTATAACTATAACTATAACTATAACTATAACTATAACTATAACTATAACTATAACTATAACTATAACTATAACTATAACTATAACTATAACTATAACTATAACTATAACTATAACTATAACTATAAAACTATAACTATAACCATCATTGTCATTGTCATTGTCATTTCCATTTCCATTTCCATTATCATTATCGTTATCGCTATCGTTATCGTTATCGTTATTGTTATCGTTATCGTTATCGTTATCGTTATCGTTATCGTTATCGTTATCGTTATCATTATCAGTATCATTATCATTATCATTATCATTGTCATTATCATTATCATTATCATTATCATTATCATTGTCATTATCATTATCATTATCATTATCATTATCATTATCATTATCATTATCATTATCATTATCATTATCATTATCATTATCATTATCATTATCATTATCATTATCATTATCATTATCATTATCATTATCATTATCATTATCATTATCATTATCATTATCATTATCATTATCATTATCATTATCATTATCATTATCATTATCATTATCATTATCATTATCATTATCATTATCATTATCATTATCATTATCATTATCATTATCATTATCATTATCATTATCATTATCATTATCATTATCATTATCATTATCATTATCATTATCATTATCATTATCATTATCATTATCATTATCATTATCATTATCATTATCATTATCATTATCATTATCATTATCATTATCATTATCATTATCATTATCATTATCATTATCATTATCATTATCATTATCATTATCATTATCATTATCATTATCATTATCATTATCATTATCATTATCATTATCATTATCATTATCATTATCATTATCATTATCATTATCATTATCATTATCATTATCATTATCATTATCATTATCATTATCATTATCATTATCATTATCATTATCATTATCATTATCATTATCATTATCATTATCAGTATCAATATAACTATTACTTTTATTATGTTGATTTTATATGATTTAAATACAAATTCTAAATGTTTGATAGTTTAAATCGTACTTGATTATTGATAATTTTCACTTCACTTCACTGTCATCAACTATCACTTTTATTATCGTTACTATCATTTCACTTTCATTATCAATACAACTATAACTATCACTATCGTCATCACTAGTGAGCACTATCACTATCATTTTTGCTTTCACTGTCACTATTACTCTCACAACACCTATCACTATCATCATCACTATCGCCATCGCCAACATCAACAACTCCATTACCGAACATAAGACTTAAACCATTACTATTTGAACATTCAGAAACGAAGACGCCTGCTTTGAATTTTGTTCATAGGCATGCATTAATATTCCATTAAAGTAAATTATTTAAATGAATACCAAGTTCAAAGAGCGTTTAAGATTTCGTTTACACTCCCCCTATTCCTCTTATTGCCCTTTGACGAGCATTTTTCTTATCTCATTACCACGCACCATTTAGTTATTCTCGCCTCTTCTATCTATCTTATTTCCATTTCTATTGAACTATTTATATTAAAAGCTTTCAATGTCATCACTTGTAAGTCATTACATTCCAAACGACTCTCTTTCGTATCATTTATTTTCTGGCTGTTCAATTCATTTCAATTTCACTAAATCGAAATCCACTAAATCGTCCCATCAACAAACGGCGTTTGTGTTTAAACGCCGCTATTGATATCCTGACTCATAGCGAGTAGAAATCAATGTTTAATTGACCTATTTAGGTCATAAATCACATTTAAGTATTAGCTGTCAGTTGTGCTCTTACTCGCTCGCGAGCTCTCTATCTCTCTGTTACGCTCTCTATGCTTTTAGCAGAACAACAATGGCGCGCCAAAGCTTAGTTTTACTTAACAAATGTCATCGCAGAACCATCAAACGATTTTTCAATTTGTACTTTTTTCAATTTACGCTAAACAGTGACTTCTTTGTTGTTCCGTGTTCTAACAGTAAACGCTTTAGCCTTGAAAGCAGTTAAAAGCATTTTCCGCATCCTGTCTCACTCTTCCATCCTGTACCTATTTTCAATTGAATTAAAACACTTAAAGTGCTAAAATGTTCTTTAATGTAATTTGCGAACGTTTGATTTTGTAATGCAAGCGTCTGCGATTAATTTATATTAATTTAGGCAGCTGTCGTTCGAGGGCGCCAATGCCTTGCAAAAGTCCTTGTGTGCGTTTTTGCTCCTGGCTTGGGTATTGGGTTGGGACGGCGGTTCTTATTGATCCTAAGGCACGCATAACATTTGCCGTTAAGTATGCCAAGATGAAGTGTACGAGAAAACGTGCGGAAGGACGAGAGAAGCCGTTCGAGCAGCAAGCAAACGTGTGACTATTAATATTGAAGCTAATCGCCTTAAATTCTTGAAATACCAATGTTTAGGATTAAACGGAAGTCAATTTTCTCATAATAAGGATAACTGAATAAAGCGAAACACATGTAGCAGACGCAGGCAACAGCTGCTGAGAGACAAAACAAAAATATGAACAACGAAATATGGTTGAACGGCAGTAGAATCAAGATAAGTGAAAGTATTTTTGGCACTTGAGTATTAAGTAGGTAAAATTGGATTTTTTCCACCGAGCTTGGATTTCTTTTCTTGAATTTTGTTTGTTTCTAAGTGTGTTGGATAAACATTATTGATTTTTATCCTACCGTGAACAAAAACATCGTTCATGTCATAGATAAGAAAATAATAATAAATTACATCGAGACAACAAAAACAACTATAAAATATTGGTTCATAAACTTTGTCCAGACCAGTTTAACTGCACAGTCAGACAACACAGCAGCAGAAACAGCAAACACAGCAGATTCAGCACTCAGCAGATTAAAAAATCCATTAAAATGTATATTCAATTAACACATCAAACTTTGCTCCATATGTAACCGCGAAATCCGTTTTAATCCCATCCACAGTTGTTGTCGGGCATGAGCACAAAAATCAACAAAAACAAAAAAAAAAAACAACATCAAAAAGAAATAAAAAACAGAGAGTTGAAAAAATTTAAAATACATACATTCTGGCCACACTGACCATCAATTGGCCCACAAACTCCAGGCTGCTATAATCCGAAAATAATTGAGTGAGCTTTACTTGAATTATTTATGCGCGCATTAGGCAGACTTAAAGCTAAACAATGTTCACAGCCCATGTAGAAAGCAGGCAGGCGAACAGGCAGTCAGGTATTCAGGGCAGTAGTTTGAGAGGTAACGATGTAACAAATGTAAATTATGATATTTCGACCCCTTTGAGAGTTTAGAAAAAAAAGACGGAAACCAAAACTATACAAAAAAAAAAAGCAGATATTGGCGAAGGATTAAGCATGGTTTTTAATAAATGAAGTGTTGCAGGTGTTCAATAGTTGAAAAATAATGAAATTAACAAGTACAGCAAAATTAACAAGTACAAACTTATGCAAAGATTTGAAAAATAAATGCACTGAATTGAAAGCTAAAGAGTTAAGTGAGATTTTTAAGAATTGTATAAGTGGATTGACGTATAAAGTAAAGAAAATGTTGAATAAAGAAGAGAAGCAAACTTTAAACTTAAGGAAGTTTTTCAAAAATAAACAGTACAAAAAAATTTAACTAAGAAGGAGGATAAGGAGCCCACATTATGACAGACCATCATAACTCAATCATATGAGTGAGGCAAGTTCTATATCTGCGTTGCATATTCTTCAAATTTTTTGATTATTATATATGATATGTGTTGCCTTTTGGTTATCTACTCTATCTAAAAGTATAAGCTCATCATGGATTTTCAAAATTGCAATTTTTTTCATTTACAAACTAAATATTTTGAAAAAGTATGAGAAGATCAATAATCCATTTGAGTGAAAGGTACCCTTACTTTTTTCCTAAGTTCGTCTTTCATCTACGCAGTATGAGCTAGACAGCGCACAGTGATGCGAAAGGGTATGCTAGACGGAATAAATTCGATTGATCGATGAATTCTGAGCATGTAGAGATGTCTTAGGAAATATCCACTGATCTCAGGAATATTTTTTTAATTACCTCCGCTTTCTAAAAAAAAAATACAAAAATTCTTGAAAGGTGTCCCAAAAATGGTATTTCTTAAATTGTTGTTTATGAAGTTTATAGTTAGACTTACAGCCCTGAGAATTGTTACCCAGTATTTTTAAAATTGCTATGCATTTTTTGTAATTTTTTTAATTAAAAAAAAATTTTTAAAGCTCAAAAAACAAAATTTTTTAATAAAATTGTCACTATCTGAAAAGCAGGTGACAAATTTTATCAACATTATTTATTTATGAGTTTCAAATTTTGTTTTGAAATCAAAAAATTACAACAAACATAGAAATTTTAAAAATACTGGATAACAATTGTCACTCTACCTGAATATGAATGTTTCCCACTATCCGGAAAAGTTAGAAATAGGCATACTTTATGACTAAAATATGCTCTTTTGAAATAAAATAAATTTAATAACGTATATTTTTAAATGTTTGCGCTTTAAAATGGCCCTTAAGGATAAATATGCGTAAAAAAGAAAAATTTGGTGAAATTATTTGGAAAATTAAAAAGGGGCACTTCATATTTGTATTTTTTTTTTTCATTTAATAGCTAAAGAGTCTAATACGAGGTTCCTTTTCCAACTGGGTTGTTTTGACAGACATCAGTTAGAGAATGTTATAATGTTTTTCAACATAATTTTGGTCGTTAAAAGCGTCCAAACCGTCAAACCATCACCAAATTTCGAACCAGTTGAATACTATTGGACATTCATCATTCAACCAGAGTGCATAGAGCCTGTAATTTTGAAAAATTGCTGCAATAGCAGAGAGTGTACGTGAAAAACGTGAACAATCGATTCGTTGCCGATCTCGAATTTTGTCGAAATTTGAAAATTGGACCAACAGAATGTACCATTAAAGAGCTAGTCGTGGGCAACATTTGACCGAAATAATTTTTAAATATTGAGTTGTAGGTACTGAACTATCATTCCAAATAAAAATGTGATCAATACATTGATTTATTTTATAAACCTGTTTAAACCCTGTATAAACCAAGCTTTGACCGATTCGTTTGAAAGTTATTGAATTTGTGGTTGATGAGACAGTATGCGGGGAGTCGAATATTCTCAACACTTTACACTATATTTTTAAATTGGAAAAAAAATGTCAATACATATAAAATAAACAAATAAAATTGTTTAGTGAAGGTTTTTTGTTTTGTAAAAATTCGAAATTTGGTAAAAAATTTTGTAAGATAAAAAGAGGGCCACCTAAAATTTTACCCAAAGTTGTTTATGTAATAACTATTATATCTACTTTAAGCTCTAATAGTGTTGAGGTGCAAACTTTTGGTTGCTTTGTTTTTAACCTGTTTGAAGGTCCTAAAAATGTTATTTATTTCAATTTCAAAACCAGGTTTCGACTGATTTTTATAGTTGTGATATGAGAAATTGACACTGAGATTATTTGAGGTCTATAAGCTCTAAAACGGGTAATAGTTTTACCTGTGATTTTAGTGATTTAATAAATTTTTGTGAAATTTAAAGAAATTTTACCGTTTTTATAAAGCCACTTTATATGGGAGATAGAAGTGGTTTTCATCCGATTTGATCATTTTTAAACTTAAAGTGTGTAATTAGAATTTAAGCTCATTCGCTAAATGTAAAGTGAATAAATATTTTTTTGTGGAATCTAAAGAGGTTTTATCGTTTATACGAATTTCATTTTGTATAGGAGATAGATGTTTATTAAATCTTACAGTCCCACATGCAATCTCTTTACATTATATTCTTTGCTATACATTGTTTGTCTTTTTAAATGCATTTTTCTTACTCCTTTATATAACAGTTCTTCGGTTTGTAAAGAAAATTTGCCAATATCTAGAAATCAAAGAAGTAAACAAAACGAAGAAGTGTGAACGAAGCATCAGTTAATTGCAACATTAACAAAAATAATAAAATAATGTGAAAAGTTATTGAAATTTTTAACTTTTTTTTTAAATAACATATTAGACGTCTGTGTTTGATTTTGTTATTGTATTGTATCTCCTTTCTAAGATTTAAATTGTATGTCAGCTACCACGCTCATTTGTGCAATCACGCAGAAATGTCTTAGCTAATAACCTAGGCGACCGTAGCCTAGTGGGTAGCGTGCGTGGCCCCTAAGCTAAAGTACCGCGGTGGCCCGGGTTCAATTCCAGCTCAGACAGAAAGTTTTTTTAATTGAATTAGTTTTTCTGTTCGGTCGTCACCTCTCTGCAGACAATGGCAAACCTCAGAGAGTAAAAATTGCCATGTAAAGCTTCTTGAGAACATAAGCCGTTCGGAGTCGGCATAAAACACGTAGGTCTAGTTCTCGGTCATTTGTGATTAAACATTTAATAACACGCACAACACAATTGATCAGTAGAAGCTAGGTCAAAGTCCTTCCAAGGGCTGAAATGGCCAGTTTATTTTTTTTTTATAATAACCTCCTTACTAAGATGTAGCACAAAAAGGTTTTAGTTGCAGCTGCAACGCTCACTTGTCCAATCAGGCCAAAATTTTCAAAACTTTTTGGAAATCACATATTAGACATCTATGTTTGATTTCGATATCGTAGCTTATTTCATTTCTCAGATATAGCACAAAATGTTTTCCAGTTGTTTAAACTTTCTGAAATATTTTTTTTTGTTCTTTCCTATACCTTAAACATCAAAAACTTAAAAAAAAAACATCAACATTGTCGGCCTTTGTATTTGTAGTCCAGTGGAAAGTACGCTAGACTATCAACCCAGAGGTCCCTGGTTCGAATCCGGGCTCGGGCATGGTTCTTTTCACTTTCTTTGTTCTTTCCTACATTTAAGAGTTATGGAAAACTAAAAATCCACAACTAAATTGTGGAAAATATGCAATTAAAGGATAGGAACAACTAATGACTGGAAATGCTTGCCGAGGTTAAGGCATAACACTAGCATCGGTTAAAAGCAATTCAAATTGTCTTTCACGGTTGTTTCACTTAATCAATAATTCACGTATTTTTCCAATCAATTCCTCCAAATAAATCTATCCCTTTCCTTTCAGGTCAAACCTTGTTTGTATAAGGCGCTTGCCTTGGTGATTTGATCTTTAAAAAAATAAGTTTATTTTCCATCTAACTTGTACTAATCGCATCACTGTGCAGCGTAGCCGCTCTATTCTAATTTTCTTGACTATGTCAATATCGAAGAAGATATTATAAAGCTAGTGGTTCAATCGTATTCGGTGCTCTTTAGTGGCGCAGATTTATCTTAAGATCATACAAAGGTTTTTATGTAAAAATAAAATTTGGTCATCTAAACTGCTCAGCGTTCAGATTTGTAGTGCATTTAACAGAAAAAACAAGGTTGCTGACTTGCAGAGAGTGACTTTTGCTCGTGAAGAGAAGGATTTGCTTCATAATTGCCCTAAGTAACACCTTCTTGAAAGAGTTACCCTTTCAAACAGATGTTTAGAGAGGTAGAGTTTATGCTGGATCCTAGGTAGACAAAACTCTTACAACTTCGAAGAAAATGTTATCAACAGTAAATAGAATAGGAATAGGAATTAGAATAGGAATAGGAATTAGAATAGGAATAGGAATTAGAATAGGAATAGGAATTAGAATAGGAATAGGAATAGGAATGGAAATATGAAAAGGAATAGGAGTAGGAATAGGAATAGGAAAAGGGAAAGCTAAAGGGAAAGCTAAAGAGAAAGGAAAAGAGAAAGGAAAAGGAAGAGGAAAAGGAAAAGGAAAAGGAAAAGGAAAAGAAAAAAGAAAAAGAAAAGAAAAAGGAATATTAGTAGCTGTAGGAGTAGAGTAGGAGTAGGAGTAGGAGTAGAAGTAGGAGTAGAAGTAGGAGT
>OY986437.1:264657470-264797470 GCA_963920525.1 Dichetophora obliterata | reverse complement strand
ATCACCATCACCATCACCATCACCATCACCATCTCACCATCACCATCACCATCACCATCACCATCACCATCACCATCACCATCACCATCTCATCCATCACCAGCACCATCACCATCACCATCACCATCATCACCATCACCATCACCATCACATCCATCACCATCACCATCACCATCACCATCACCAATCACCATCACCATCACCATCACCATCACCTACTCCAACACCATCACCATCACCACACCACCCATCACCAACACCATCACCATCACCATCACCATCTACCATACCATCACCATCACCATCTCCAACACCATCACCAACACCATCACCAACACCATCACCATCATCCAACACCAACACCAACCTCCAACACCAACACCAACTCCAACACCAATCTCCAACACCATCACCAACACCATACACCATCACCAACACCAACACCTACACCAACACCATCACCAACACCAACTCAACACCAACACCAACACCAACTCCTACACCATCACCATCACCTATCACCAACACCATCTCAATCCAACACCAACACCAACTCATACCATCTCCAACATCCATCACCAACACCACACCAACACCAACACCATCACCAACTCCATCACCTACACCATCACCTACTCCTACACCAACACCATCACCAACACCAACACCATCACCTACACCATCTCCAACACCTACACCATACATCCAACTCCAACACCAACCAACCACCAACTCCAACACCAACACCTACTCAACACCATCTCCAACACCATCACCATCACAACTCATACTCCATCTCAACACAACTCTACACCTACACCAACTCCATCACCATACTCATCACCAACACCTACTCCTACACCTAATCATACCAACACCATTCCAACACACTCAACAACCAACTCCATCTCCTACTCCAACACCTACCATACTACTCCTTATCAAACTCATCCAACACCATCACCAATCCAACTCATCTATCCAACACCAAACACCAACTCCTACTCAACACATAAACCATTCACACCAACACCAACACCTTACCCAACACCATCCAACACCTACCAACTCCAATCACCAACACCTACACCATTATCATTATCATTTGTCATTGTCATAATTATTATCATTATCACTATCACCCTGTCACTATCACTATCGCTATCACTATCACTATAACTATCACTATCACTATCACTATAACTGTCATTATCATTATCATTATCATTCATTGTCATTATCACTATCACTATCACTATCACTATCACTATCACTGTCACTGTCACTATCACTACAACTATAACTATAACTATAACTTTAACTATAACTATAACTATAACTATAACTATAACTATAACTATAACTATAACTATAACTATAACTATAACTATAACTATAACTATAACTATAACTATAACTATAACTATAACTATAACTATAACTATAACTATAACTATAACTATAACTATAACTATAACTATAACTATAACTATAACTATAACTATAACTATAACTATAACTATAACTATAACTATAACTATAACTATAACTATAACTATAACTATAACTATAACTATAACTATAACTATAACTATAACTATAACTATAACTATAACTATAACTATAACTATAACTATAACTATAACTATAACTATAACTATAACTATAACTATAACTATAACTATAACTATAACTATAACTATAACTATAACTATAAAACTATAACTATAACCATCATTGTCATTGTCATTGTCATTTCCATTTCCATTTCCATTATCATTATCGTTATCGCTATCGTTATCGTTATCGTTATTGTTATCGTTATCGTTATCGTTATCGTTATCGTTATCGTTATCGTTATCGTTATCATTATCAGTATCATTATCATTATCATTATCATTGTCATTATCATTATCATTATCATTATCATTATCATTGTCATTATCATTATCATTATCATTATCATTATCATTATCATTATCATTATCATTATCATTATCATTATCATTATCATTATCATTATCATTATCATTATCATTATCATTATCATTATCATTATCATTATCATTATCATTATCATTATCATTATCATTATCATTATCATTATCATTATCATTATCATTATCATTATCATTATCATTATCATTATCATTATCATTATCATTATCATTATCATTATCATTATCATTATCATTATCATTATCATTATCATTATCATTATCATTATCATTATCATTATCATTATCATTATCATTATCATTATCATTATCATTATCATTATCATTATCATTATCATTATCATTATCATTATCATTATCATTATCATTATCATTATCATTATCATTATCATTATCATTATCATTATCATTATCATTATCATTATCATTATCATTATCATTATCATTATCATTATCATTTCATTATCATTATCATTATCATTATCATTATCATTATCATTATCATTATCATTATCATTATCATTATCATTATCATTATCATTATCATTATCATATCATTATCATTATCATTATCATTATCATTATCATTATCATTATCATTATCATTATCATTATCAGTATCAATATAACTATTACTTTTATTATGTTGATTTTATATGATTTAAATACAAATTCTAAATGTTTGATAGTTTAAATCGTACTTGATTATTGATAATTTTCACTTCACTTCACTGTCATCAACTATCACTTTTATTATCGTTACTATCATTTCACTTTCATTATCAATACAACTATAACTATCACTATCGTCATCACTAGTGAGCACTATCACTATCATTTTTGCTTTCACTGTCACTATTACTCTCACAACACCTATCACTATCATCATCACTATCGCCATCGCCAACATCAACAACTCCATTACCGAACATAAGACTTAAACCATTACTATTTGAACATTCAGAAACGAAGACGCCTGCTTTGAATTTTGTTCATAGGCATGCATTAATATTCCATTAAAGTAAATTATTTAAATGAATACCAAGTTCAAAGAGCGTTTAAGATTTCGTTTACACTCCCCCTATTCCTCTTATTGCCCTTTGACGAGCATTTTTCTTATCTCATTACCACGCACCATTTAGTTATTCTCGCCTCTTCTATCTATCTTATTTCCATTTCTATTGAACTATTTATATTAAAAGCTTTCAATGTCATCACTTGTAAGTCATTACATTCCAAACGACTCTCTTTCGTATCATTTATTTTCTGGCTGTTCAATTCATTTCAATTTCACTAAATCGAAATCCACTAAATCGTCCCATCAACAAACGGCGTTTGTGTTTAAACGCCGCTATTGATATCCTGACTCATAGCGAGTAGAAATCAATGTTTAATTGACCTATTTAGGTCATAAATCACATTTAAGTATTAGCTGTCAGTTGTGCTCTTACTCGCTCGCGAGCTCTCTATCTCTCTGTTACGCTCTCTATGCTTTTAGCAGAACAACAATGGCGCGCCAAAGCTTAGTTTTACTTAACAAATGTCATCGCAGAACCATCAAACGATTTTTCAATTTGTACTTTTTTCAATTTACGCTAAACAGTGACTTCTTTGTTGTTCCGTGTTCTAACAGTAAACGCTTTAGCCTTGAAAGCAGTTAAAAGCATTTTCCGCATCCTGTCTCACTCTTCCATCCTGTACCTATTTTCAATTGAATTAAAACACTTAAAGTGCTAAAATGTTCTTTAATGTAATTTGCGAACGTTTGATTTTGTAATGCAAGCGTCTGCGATTAATTTATATTAATTTAGGCAGCTGTCGTTCGAGGGCGCCAATGCCTTGCAAAAGTCCTTGTGTGCGTTTTTGCTCCTGGCTTGGGTATTGGGTTGGGACGGCGGTTCTTATTGATCCTAAGGCACGCATAACATTTGCCGTTAAGTATGCCAAGATGAAGTGTACGAGAAAACGTGCGGAAGGACGAGAGAAGCCGTTCGAGCAGCAAGCAAACGTGTGACTATTAATATTGAAGCTAATCGCCTTAAATTCTTGAAATACCAATGTTTAGGATTAAACGGAAGTCAATTTTCTCATAATAAGGATAACTGAATAAAGCGAAACACATGTAGCAGACGCAGGCAACAGCTGCTGAGAGACAAAACAAAAATATGAACAACGAAATATGGTTGAACGGCAGTAGAATCAAGATAAGTGAAAGTATTTTTGGCACTTGAGTATTAAGTAGGTAAAATTGGATTTTTTCCACCGAGCTTGGATTTCTTTTCTTGAATTTTGTTTGTTTCTAAGTGTGTTGGATAAACATTATTGATTTTTATCCTACCGTGAACAAAAACATCGTTCATGTCATAGATAAGAAAATAATAATAAATTACATCGAGACAACAAAAACAACTATAAAATATTGGTTCATAAACTTTGTCCAGACCAGTTTAACTGCACAGTCAGACAACACAGCAGCAGAAACAGCAAACACAGCAGATTCAGCACTCAGCAGATTAAAAAATCCATTAAAATGTATATTCAATTAACACATCAAACTTTGCTCCATATGTAACCGCGAAATCCGTTTTAATCCCATCCACAGTTGTTGTCGGGCATGAGCACAAAAATCAACAAAAACAAAAAAAAAAACAACATCAAAAAGAAATAAAAAACAGAGAGTTGAAAAAATTTAAAATACATACATTCTGGCCACACTGACCATCAATTGGCCCGCAAACTCCAGGCTGCTATAATCCGAAAATAATTGAGTGAGCTTTACTTGAATTATTTATGCGCGCATTAGGCAGACTTAAAGCTAAACAATGTTCACAGCCCATGTAGAAAGCAGGCAGGCGAACAGGTAGTCAGGTATTCAGGGCAGTAGTTTGAGAGGTAACGATGTAACAAATGTAAATTATGATATTTCGACCCCTTTGAGAGTTTAGAAAAAAAAGACGGAAACCAAAACTAAACAAAAAAAAAAAGCAGATATTGGCGAAGGATTAAGCATGGTTTTTAATAAATGAAGTGTTGCAGGTGTTCAATAGTTGAAAAATAATGAAATTAACAAGTACAGCAAAATTAACAAGTACAAACTTATGCAAAGATTTGAAAAATAAATGCACTGAATTGAAAGCTAAAGAGTTAAGTGAGATTTTTAAGAATTGTATAAGTGGATTGACGTATAAAGTAAAGAAAATGTTGAATAAAGAAGAGAAGCAAACTTTAAACTTAAGGAAGTTTTTCAAAAATAAACAGTACAAAAAAATTTAACTAAGAAGGAGGATAAGGAGCCCACATTATGACAGACCATCATAACTCAATCATATGAGTGAGGCAAGTTCTATATCTGCGTTGCATATTCTTCAAATTTTTTGATTATTATATATGATATGTGTTGCCTTTTGGTTATCTACTCTATCTAAAAGTATAAGCTCATCATGGATTTTCAAAATTGCAATTTTTTTCATTTACAAACTAAATATTTTGAAAAAGTATGAGAAGATCAATAATCCATTTGAGTGAAAGGTACCCTTACTTTTTTCCTAAGTTCGTCTTTCATCTACGCAGTATGAGCTAGACAGCGCACAGTGATGCGAAAGGGTATGCTAGACGGAATAAATTCGATTGATCGATGAATTCTGAGCATGTAGAGATGTCTTAGGAAATATCCACTGATCTCAGGAATATTTTTTTAATTACCTCCGCTTTCTAAAAAAAAAATACAAAAATTCTTGAAAGGTGTCCCAAAAATGGTATTTCTTAAATTGTTGTTTATGAAGTTTATAGTTAGACTTACAGCCCTGAGAATTGTTACCCAGTATTTTTAAAATTGCTATGCATTTTTTGTAATTTTTTTAATTAAAAAAAAATTTTTAAAGCTCAAAAAACAAAATTTTTTAATAAAATTGTCACTATCTGAAAAGCAGGTGACAAATTTTATCAACATTATTTATTTATGAGTTTCAAATTTTGTTTTGAAATCAAAAAATTACAACAAACATAGAAATTTTAAAAATACTGGATAACAATTGTCACTCTACCTGAATATGAATGTTTCCCACTATCCGGAAAAGTTAGAAATAGGCATACTTTATGACTAAAATATGCTCTTTTGAAATAAAATAAATTTAATAACGTATATTTTTAAATGTTTGCGCTTTAAAATGGCCCTTAAGGATAAATATGCGTAAAAAAGAAAAATTTGGTGAAATTATTTGGAAAATTAAAAAGGGGCACTTCATATTTGTATTTTTTTTTTTCATTTAATAGCTAAAGAGTCTAATACGAGGTTCCTTTTCCAACTGGGTTGTTTTGACAGACATCAGTTAGAGAATGTTATAATGTTTTTCAACATAATTTTGGTCGTTAAAAGCGTCCAAACCGTCAAACCATCACCAAATTTCGAACCAGTTGAATACTATTGGACATTCATCATTCAACCAGAGTGCATAGAGCCTGTAATTTTGAAAAATTGCTGCAATAGCAGAGAGTGTACGTGAAAAACGTGAACAATCGATTCGTTGCCGATCTCGAATTTTGTCGAAATTTGAAAATTGGACCAACAGAATGTACCATTAAAGAGCTAGTCGTGGGCAACATTTGACCGAAATAATTTTTAAATATTGAGTTGTAGGTACTGAACTATCATTCCAAATAAAAATGTGATCAATACATTGATTTATTTTATAAACCTGTTTAAACCCTGTATAAACCAAGCTTTGACCGATTCGTTTGAAAGTTATTGAATTTGTGGTTGATGAGACAGTATGCGGGGAGTCGAATATTCTCAACACTTTACACTATATTTTTAAATTGGAAAAAAAATGTCAATACATATAAAATAAACAAATAAAATTGTTTAGTGAAGGTTTTTTGTTTTGTAAAAATTCGAAATTTGGTAAAAAATTTTGTAAGATAAAAAGAGGGCCACCTAAAATTTTACCCAAAGTTGTTTATGTAATAACTATTATATCTACTTTAAGCTCTAATAGTGTTGAGGTGCAAACTTTTGGTTGCTTTGTTTTTAACCTGTTTGAAGGTCCTAAAAATGTTATTTATTTCAATTTCAAAACCAGGTTTCGACTGATTTTTATAGTTGTGATATGAGAAATTGACACTGAGATTATTTGAGGTCTATAAGCTCTAAAACGGGTAATAGTTTTACCTGTGATTTTAGTGATTTAATAAATTTTTGTGAAATTTAAAGAAATTTTACCGTTTTTATAAAGCCACTTTATATGGGAGATAGAAGTGGTTTTCATCCGATTTGATCATTTTTAAACTTAAAGTGTGTAATTAGAATTTAAGCTCATTCGCTAAATGTAAAGTGAATAAATATTTTTTTGTGGAATCTAAAGAGGTTTTATCGTTTATACGAATTTCATTTTGTATAGGAGATAGATGTTTATTAAATCTTACAGTCCCACATGCAATCTCTTTACATTATATTCTTTGCTATACATTGTTTGTCTTTTTAAATGCATTTTTCTTACTCCTTTATATAACAGTTCTTCGGTTTGTAAAGAAAATTTGCCAATATCTAGAAATCAAAGAAGTAAACAAAACGAAGAAGTGTGAACGAAGCATCAGTTAATTGCAACATTAACAAAAATAATAAAATAATGTGAAAAGTTATTGAAATTTTTAACTTTTTTTTTAAATAACATATTAGACGTCTGTGTTTGATTTTGTTATTGTATTGTATCTCCTTTCTAAGATTTAAATTGTATGTCAGCTACCACGCTCATTTGTGCAATCACGCAGAAATGTCTTAGCTAATAACCTAGGCGACCGTAGCCTAGTGGGTAGCGTGCGTGGCCCCTAAGCTAAAGTACCCGCGGTGGCCCGGGTTCAATTCCAGCTCAGACAGAAAGTTTTTTTAATTGAATTAGTTTTTCTGTTCGGTCGTCACCTCTCTGCAGACAATGGCAAACCTCAGAGAGTAAAAATTGCCATGTAAAGCTTCTTGAGAACATAAGCCGTTCGGAGTCGGCATAAAACACGTAGGTCTAGTTCTCGGTCATTTGTGATTAAACATTTAATAACACGCACATCACCCAGCCTTCCAAGGCTGAAATGGCCAGTTTATTTTTTTTTTTTATAATAACCTCCTTACTAAGATGTAGCACAAAAAGGTTTTAGTTGCAGCTGCAACGCTCACTTGTCCAATCAGGCCAAAATTTTCAAAACTTTTTGGAAATCACATATAGACATCTATGTTTGATTTCGATATCGTAGCTTATTTCATTTCTCAGATACTAGCACAAAATGTTTTCCAGTTGTTTAAACTAAATGAAATATTTTTTTTTGTTCTTTCCTATACCTTAAACATCAAAAACTTAAAAAAAAAACATCAACATTGTCGGCCTTTGTATTTGTAGTCCAGTGGAAAGTACGCTAGACTATCAACCCAGAGGTCCCTGGTTCGAATCCGGGCTCGGGCATGGTTCTTTTCACTTTCTTTGTTCTTTCCTACATTTAAGAGTTATGGAAAACTAAAAATCCACAACTAAATTGTGAAAATATGCAATTAAAGGATAGGAACAACTAATGACTGGAAATGCCTTGCCGAGGTTAAGGCATAACACTAGCATCGGTTAAAAGCAATTCAAATTGTCTTTCACGGTTGTTTCACTTAATCATAATTCACGTATTTTTTCCAATCAATTCCTCTAAATAAATCTATCCCTTTCCTTTCAGGTCAAACCTTGTTTGTATAAGGCGCTTGCCTTGGTGATTGATCTTTAAAAAATAAGTTTATTTTCCATCTAACTTGTACTAATCGCATCACTGTGCAGCGTAGCCGCTCTATTCTAATTTTCTTGACTATGTCAATATCGAAGAAGATATTATAAAGCTAGTGGTTCAATCGTATTCGGTGCTCTTTAGTGGCGCAGATTTATCTAAGATCATACAAAGGTTTTTATGTAAAAATAAAATTTGGTCATCTAAACTGCTCAGCGTTCAGATTTGTAGTGCATTTAACAGAAAAAACAGCAGAGAGTGACTTTTGCTCGTGAAGAGAAGGATTTGCTTCATAATTGCCTCTAAGTAACACCTTCTTGAAAGAGTTACCCTTTCAAACAGATGTTTAGAGAGGTAGAGTTTATGCTGGATCTAGGTAGACAAAACTCTTACAACTCGAAGAAAATGTTATCAACAGTAAATAGAATAGGAATAGGAATTAGAATAGGAATAGGAATTAGAATAGAATAGGAATTAGAATAGGAATAGGAATTAGAATAGGAATAGGAATGGAAATATGAAAAGGAATAGGAGTAGGAATAGGAATAGGAAAAGGGAAAGCTAAAGGGAAAGCTAAAGAGAAAGGAAAAGAGAAAGGAAAAGGAAGAGAAAAGGAAAAGGAAAAGAAAAGAAAAAGAAAAGAAAAAGGAATATTAGTAGCTGTAGGAGTAGGAGTAGGAGTAGGAGTAGAAGTAGGAGTAGAAGTAGGAGTAGGAGTAGGAATAGGAGTTGGAATAGGAAATGAAATGGAAATAGGAATAGCAATAGGTAAAGGAATAGGAATTGGAATAGGTATACAAGTAGGAATTGGAATAAGTATTGAAATAGGAATAGGAATAGAAATAGGAAAAAGAATAGGAAACGGAAAGAATGGGAATGGGAATAGAAATAGGTAGTGGAAGAGAGGGGAAGGGGAAGGGGAAGAGAAGAGGAAGAGGAAGAGGAAGAGGAAGAGGAAGAGGAAGAGGAAGAGGAAGAGGAAGAGGAAGAGGAAGAGGAAGAGGAAGAGGAAGAGGAAGAGGAAGAGGAAGAGGAAGAGGAAGAGGAAGAGGAAGAGGAAGAGGAAGAGGAAGAGGAAGAGGAAGAGGAAAGAAGAGGAAGAGGAAGAGGAAGAGAGAGGAAGAGGAAGAGGAAGAGGAAGAGAAGAGGAAGAGAAGAGGAAGAGGAGAGGAAGAGAAGAGGAAGAGGAAGAGGCAGAGGAAGAAGAAGAGGAAGAGGAAGATGAAAAGGACTGGGACTAGGACTAGGACTAGGATTAGGATTAGGATTAGGGATTAGGAATAGGAATAGGAATAGGAATAGGAATAGGAATATTAATAGGAATAGAAATAGGAATAGAGTGGGAATAGGAGTAGGAATAGGAATAAAAATAGAATAAGAATAAGAATAAGAAGAATAGAAATAGAATAGAATAGAAGAGAAGAGAAGAGAAGAGAAGAGAAGAGAGAGAAGAGAGAGAAGAGAAGAGAAGAGAAGAGAAGAGAGAGAAGAGAAGAGAAGAGAAGAGAAGAGAAGAGAAGAGAAGAGAAGAGAAGAGAAGAGAGAAGAGAAGAGAAGAGAAGAGAAGAGAAAGAGAGAGAAGAGAAGAGAAGAGAAGAGAAGAGAAGAGAAGAGGAAGAGAAGAGAAGAGAAGAGAAGAGAGAGAAGAGAAGAGAAGAGAAGAGAAGAGAAGAGAAGAGAAGAGAAGAGAAGAGAAGAGAAGAGAAGAGAAGAGAAGAGAAGAGAAGAGAAGGAGAAGAGAAGAGAAGAGAAGAGAAGAGAGAGAAGAGAAGAGGAAAGAGAGAGAGAGAAGAGAAGAGAGAGAAGAGAAGAGAAGAGAAGAGAAGAGAAGAGAAGAGAAGAGAAGAGAAGAGAAGAGAAGAGAAGAGAGAGAAGAAGAGAAGAGAAGAGAAGAAGAGAAGAGAAGAGAAGAGAAGAGAAGAGAAGAGAAGAGAAGAGAAGAGAAGAGAAGAGAAGAGAAGAGAAGAGAAGAGAAGAGAAGAGAATAGAGTAGAAGAGAATAGAATAGATGGAGAGATTATTTCAGAGTCTTCAAACTCGTATCCATCACATTTCCGGTTGAAGCTCAAAGTTTCAATTACAAATAGTAATTATTATAATTATTATGATTAACAGAGGAAAAGTCAATGTATTTTGTTAAGTTGAATTAGACTTGGAATCATTTAACAAAATGAATATCATTCAAGAACAGAAGAAGGGATTTTTTTATTCTGACCATACCTCACGTTAACCCTTGAACTTACACCAACATAATTATTTTATTTTTTGCCAAATTAAATTCTTGAACTCATTGTTTCCCCTCGCTTGAAAAAATCTCTATTATTTGCAATAATCTTTTCGATAAAAACAATATAAATAAATACATAGATAAAATAATCCAGTAAGCAGCCACCACTATTCGAAGCTTATTGCTCAAGAGTATCTCTTCTTTTATGCGCTCTCTTAAATTTGGTAAATAATATCGCTTGCATTATCGCCGCCGCTTCACCCTCATCACTTTAAAAGCTTTTGATGTTAACTTCAGCTTGCCGTTAACACCGTCTCTTCCAAGACAAAAAAAAAATCAAATAAGTTTCAGTTTAAGTTTAAAGCTCCTCCGACGATGGTCATCAGCTGCCAGCCCTTGAGTTGTGCACAACCAACAAGAAGAAGAATTAAGTGCTCACTGCTCTTCCTCTTCCACTCCCTATCGAAAGTTGAAAATACTTGTTTGTTTCTCGTTGATTTTTATTATTTCTCTTTATTTTATTTAATTTCTTCTTTGTAGCGTTTGATTTTGTTGGCTTGTTTGTTGGCTGCTACATGTTTTCTGTTTAGCCGCTTTCAGCTAAATCAAGTTTGCTCTCCAAATGTGGGTGGGGGTGTGTGTGTATGTGCGTGTGTGTGTGGCGGGGTTTGTCAAAGTTTGTCTGAGATAAGCCGAATGTTTCAGCTTAAATCTGCTCAGCTTTAGATTAGTTCGAGTAACGTTCTTTGTTGCTATTGTATGTGGACAACACATGCACACGTGTTTACCCATACACTGACTTAGCACTAAAAAGCACACAATCGCACATGCACACTGGTCGTCAATGGCTTGATATGGGCGTGTGTGGCTTTGTTGTTGTGCACTTTTATTGCAACCTATATTCTCGATGTCAATTGATTTTGACGTTTGCTGTTACGTTTCTTCACTTTTCCCGTTTCCTTCTTCGACTCATTCACTCACACCACGTTCCATTTCAATCTTTTGTGCGATTTTCTGTCGTTGTTTTATTTTTATTACTTCTTTTTTATTTGTTATCACAGATCTGCTGTAATCTTGACTTTAATGCTTGTCCGTGGTCGAAAGCTGCTTGGTTTAGCTTGGCTTTGGTGTGTTTTTGTGTGTGTGTATTTGTTTTATTGCATTAGTGTGGATTTTTATTTTAGCTGCTGATATATACATTTTTATCGCATGCTATAAAAGTGTTATCTGCAAAGGTTTTAGCATTTTATGACTGAGATTTCAATTTTATTTTTATCAATTTGTGGTAACGCAATGCTTCCGAATGGAGTTGCCAATCTTAGACTATTATTAAATTTTATATACGTATAATTTATAACCTTTTTTTTTATTTTTATATTCAAATCAGCAACAACATTTTGCATTGAAATTTAACTAATTCTGCAATTTGCATCATTTTGCTTTCATTATCATTGCAGATATGTTCATGGCATTGGCTCGGAGACACGTAATTCGCTTTTCCATTTGCATAACGCTCGGGATATGGTTCTAGTAACAACGTGCCGTCACGGAAAGAGCTGGCGTGAATTACAAGATGCCAGATGCGATGAGGACAATCGTGAATATGACAGGTAAGCGTCTGTTGTGCGTGCACTCGAGGTAAAAGAATAATATGAAAATTATACAGCTCTAAAGGTGTGCAAATAAACTGCAACGAGGTGCTCGTAAACATTCTGAAATATATTTTAATTTTTTTTGCCTTAAAAAATAAATGCATTCAATTAACTTTCTCAGTCACACTCTTTAAAGGTTGACATGAGCTTCATTAGAATATGATTAAAGATCTTTGAATTCATTCAATTTATACTTTTATGCACCTATATATACAAATATAGATGCATATATGTATGAATAAAAGAAAATAAAATATAAAAGTTGCTTACTCGACCTGCTCGTTTTTTTTGCTAAAATTATTCGCTTTAGAAAAGTAATCAACTAGTTTTTTAAAACTCTCAGTTAAGAAATTATTGGCCTGTAAAAATACTTGTGTTTATTTGTATTTTTTCGTTCAAAGATCAAAGATTCAAGAAAAGCTATTTTAAAACAGTCTGTTGCTGTTCGTGTATCAGTTTTGTATTTTGTATGTAAAAGTCTTATTGCTTTCCTTAAAGTTTAACTACAATAATAGCAAAGTTATAAAAACTGCTATTTTAGCAAATTGTAAAAAAAGACATGTTTTGAAAACACAAATATCTTTACAGGCCAATAACTTCTAAACAAAGTTAATTATATGTTGTATACGGTATTTTCAACTAAAACATATCAAATTTTTAGAGTGGAATCTCAAAGAAATTGGCTGCTACAAAGTTTGGAAAAAAGCAAAATGAGCTTTATCTATAAAAAATATTTTATTTCTAATTTGATGCTAAATTTCGAAACTAATCCAAAAGTAAAAAAATTTTCTATTTCATGATTGTAGATAAACTCCATTCTTCGGTATGAACTACATTAAAAAATCGTAAATTTTTTGATTTCCTGAAACTACAAGAATTTGTTAAGTGCTTAATAATAAAATCAGTTTTTTGCTATCTACTTTTTGCAACATAATATTTAATATTGTTACATAGCAATACTATAAAATCTTCAACTGAATGAATAAAGAAGAGTCTAAAGATGTGGAAAAATATAAAGGGAAATAAATTTAGTCTTAAGAAAGCTTTCACTTTCTAAATTGTGAACTATTTTTTTGAATTTTTGTGAAAAATTATACCTAGCCCACACACAAAAGACTGAGCCCATACAAAAGATGAACAAAAATAGAAGGAGTGATCAAAATTTCACGTGTATTGTAAATAGTTTCCAAAGCAGTACTCATGTGTGATTGATTCGAAAAAAGTGAATCAAATATGTAAAGAATGAATTAAATATAAATATTCATATGTTTGCGGTCAAGCTAATTAATATTAATAAAATAATTAAGTAGTTAGAGTATTTGATTCACATTTTCGAATTTTAAAAAACTTTTTATATTGAGGGTGGACCCAATAAATGTTACTTTTTACTATAAGTACATGTTTTTTAAGTATAAGTTCATTTTTTGACGGTATAAAGGTGGGATTTCGAGTCTGATGTGAAAATATAAAAGAATTTGCCTGACGCTAGGGTGGACCTTGAAAATTTTTTTGTTTTGATTCCAAAATTTTTAAATTTTTTTGACGCTAGGGTGGATCCTAAAAATGTTTTCTGTTTTATGTATCCCTTACACATGTTTTGACAGTATAAAGGGGTCGCTGGTTTTGAGTCTGACGCGAAAATATAAAAAAATTTATTTGACGCTAGGGTGGACCCTAAAAATGTAAATTTTTTCTGTAGTTTTCCATGTTTTTTTTCGCTGATTGCAAGTCTGATGCCAAAATATAAAAAAATTTATTTGATATAAAAAAATCTGCAACCACCGTATACTACCAAAACATGTGAAAGTACTGAAAAAATTATCATTTTTAAGGTCCACCCTAGCATCTAAACAAATTTTTTTATATTTTCGCGTCAGACTCGAAATCAGCGACTCCTTTATACTCTCAAAACATGTCTAAAAACATACTGAAAACAAGACATTTTTAGGGTCCACCCTAGCGTCAAAAAATTTTAAAAATTTTGGTATAAGATTCGAAATCAGAGATCCCCTTATACTGCCAAACATGTAAAAGTACTGGAAAACAAAAAAAAAATTTTGAGGTCTACCCTAGCGTCGGACAAATTTCTTTTATATTTTCACATCAGACTCGAAATCCCACCTTTATACTGTCAGCATGTCATTAAAGGGAAATATTTCTCTCCGCTGTGTTAAAAGTGAATGTGGAAACATTTCTCTCCGCTGTCTTAAAAAGTGAATTGGAAGCAGTCCTCTCCCCTGTTCTAAAAATTAATGTGGAAACATTCCTCTCCCTTGTTATGAAAATGCCCGGCCAGGATTTGAACCAGGGACCCCTGAGCTACAGTCAAGCGCGCTACCACTAGACTATCGAATTCCATAATAAGCGGCTAGGAAACAATGAATTTTTCTGTAGTCATTGCTTGACAATAAGTAAAAGTTTCCACATGCATTCTTAAAGAAGCGGTTTGGAAACAACATATAAACCAAACTACCTTTAAGCTTCCGAAAGATATGGTGGGAAATGTTTCTTTATCACTTTTAGATTAAAGCTTTCGATTTTTCCTGGAGGGTTATACTAAAGAAATCATGTACTTATAGTAAAAGTCACATTTATTGGGTCCACCCTCCATATCAAAAATTGTTTAAAATTAAAAAATGTGAATCAAATACTCTAAGTACTTAATAATTTTATTCATATTATTGAGCTTGACCTAAAACAACTAAATATCATGCACATATTTATATATAGTTTATTTTATACTTATGTGGTTCACTTTTTTCGAATCAATCACATATGAGTACTGCTTTGGAAACTAGTTATACTTATTCATACTCATTTTTGAGTAAGTGACTCATGATTCAAAAATGTGATTCACTGTTTTTCGAATCAATTACATATGAGTACTACTTTGGAAACTACTTATACTTATTCATACTCATTTTTGAGCAACTGACTCATGATTCAAAAATGTGGTTTATTTTTCGAATCATTTACATATGAGTACTACTTTGGAAACTACTGATACTTATTCATACTCATTTTTGAGTAAGTGACTCATGATTCAAAAATTTGATTTACTTTTTTTCGAATCATTAACATATGAGTACTATTTTGGAAAATACTTATACTTATTCTACCTAATTTTTGAGTGTTGGCTCATTGATTCAAAAATGTGATTCATTGCAGATCTCTGATATCCTCTTATTACACCCGACTGGCATGTGGGTTTTGGTGATATCTTGTTAGATAATTGCGACTATTTTATCGAAATTATAAATCAGGCATTTACTTGCTTTGTTCCTATTAAAAAGGTAAGGAAATGTTCTTAGCCGGAGTGGTTCAATAAAAGTCTTTCAAAATTAAAAAACCGTATGAAGAAATTGTTAAAAAAAAGTAAAATAAATTTATCTTTTCGTCAAAACTGTTTACAAGCGCGTAGTAAATACGCATCTCTTAAAGAATCGCTCTACAAATCTCACCTTAATAAGCTGGAGTCTGATATTAGAGAAAATCCGAAGAACTTTTGGAATTTCTTGAATAAAAAAAGAAACACGAAATCCCTAAAAATATGTTTTTTAACGAAAAAATTCCATCAAAAACTGGTCCTGATAATATTCCCCCAATATTTCTAAAAAACTGCGCAGCTGTGCTAGCCCAGCCGTTAGCGCTTTAATATAATTTATCTTTAAAGACGGCAGCTTTTGAATATTTGGAAACACTCCATTATAGTCCCTATCCATAAGTCTGGCTCTAGGCAAAATATAGCGAACTATCGACCGATATCAAAATTTCCATTGATCCCTAAATTATTTGAGTCAGTTGTCAAAAAACGCATTTATGCTAGAATTAAAAACTCTATCTCTGAATTCCAACACGGTTTTGTTAGGGGTAAATCTACTTCTACAAACCTAACACTGTTCTCTCACTTCATTAAAACTGAAATGGAAAAAGGCAATCAAATTGACGTAATTTTTACTGTTTCGCCAAAGCCTTTGATAGAGTTCAGCACTCCATTATGGTTAAAAAACTTTCCCTAATGGGGTTTCATTCCTCTTTGTTATCCTAGCTGACGAATTACCTTTCTGATAGATATCCAGTTGTTCTTATTGGTAACTGCTACTCAAAATCTATTACCAACCATTCTGGTGTGCCCAAGGAAGCCACCTTGGACCTTTATTGTTTGTCTTGTTCATCAACGATCTCCCAAACTTTTTACAGCATAGTAACTGTTTGATGTATGCTGATGATGTTAAACTGTTTAATTCGGTTTCTTCACCTTCCGACCATCGGCTTCTTGAAATTGATTATGAATATGATTAAATTGGACGATTTATGCATCAAAATGTTCCTTAAGCTACTGTTCACAAGACTGTTACCTTAAAATAATTTTAAAAATTAGATTTCATGTTAATTTCATGTGCCCTTTTTTGTCAATTTTTATTTTTTTTATTTATTTTCTAAAATAAAAACTACATATCAGATAAGGACGATTCATGCATTAAAATGAGCACCAGGTCCTCGTCCTTAAGAAGGGATACTCCTTTGTCCAAATGCCGTTTGCTCTATCTCTTGTAGTTTAGGAGTTGTAGAACACTTTTTGGAGTGGAAGCTGGCCAAAAACATGTGCTTTTTCCGTCATAACTCCGATTTTTTTTCAAGAATCTTAGTTAAAATTTTCACATGAATATTAGTTTTTGACGTGGTTGTTTGCGATTTTTTTGATTTTTTGCCATAAATTCTTAACCAGACATCATAAAAGGACGATTTATGCATCAAAATGTTCCTTAAGCTACTGCCCACAAGACTGTATCCTTAAAATAATTTTAAAAATTAGATTTCATGTTAATTTCATGTGCCCGTTTTTGTCAATTTTTATTGGCCAACACTTTTTGGAGTCGAAGCTGGCCAAAAACATGTGCTTTTTCCGTCATAACTCCCAAACCATACATCCTACAAGGACGATTTATACACCAAATTGTTTCTAATACATATATACACAAGACTGCATATTCAGAAAAAAGTTTTCTGGAATTTGATTTTTTTTCAAGAATCTTGTTAAAGTTTTTTACATGAATCATAGTTTTTGACGTGTTTTTTGCGATTTTTTTGATTTTTTAGCCATAACTTCTAAAGCATACATCATAAAAGGACGATTTATGCATCAAAATGTTCCTTAAGCTACTGCCCACAAGACTGTATCCTTAAAATAATTTTAAAAATTAGATTTCATGTTAATTTCATGTGCCCTTTTTTGTCATCTTTTATTTTTTTTATTTATTTTCTAAAATAAAAACTACATATCAGATAAGGACGATTCATGCATTAAAATGAGCACCAGGTCCTCGTCCTTAAGAAGGGATGCTCCTTTGTCCAAATGCCGTTTGCTCTATCTCTTGTAGTTTAGGAGTTGTAGAACACTTTTTGGAGTGGAAGCTAGCCAAAAACATGTGCTTTTTCCGTCATAACTCCCAAACCATACATCCTACAAGGACGATTTATATACCAAATTGTTTCTAATACATATATACACAAGACTGCATATTCAGAAAAAAGTTTTCTGGAATTTGATTTTTTTTCAAGAATCTTCTTAAAATTTTTTACATGATCATAGTTTTTGACGTGGTTTTTTGCGATTTTTTTGATTTTTTAGCCATAACTTCTAAACCATACATCATAAAAGGACGATTTATGCATCAAAATGTTTCTTAAGCTACTGCCCACAAGACTGAATCCTTAAAATAATTTTAAAAATTAGATTTCATGTTAATTTCATGTTCCCTTTTTTGTCATCTCTTATTTTTTTTATTTTTTTTCTAAAATAAAAACTACATATCAGATAAGGACGATTCATGCATTAAAATGAGCACCAGGTCCTCGTCCTTAAGAAGGGATACTCCTTTGTCCAAATGCAGTTTGCTCTATCTCTTGTAGTTTAGGAGTTGTAGAACACTTTTTGGAGTGGAAGCTGGCCAAAAACATGTGCTTTTTCCGTCATAACTCCCAAACCATACATCCTACAAGGACGATTTATACACCAAATTGTTTCTAATACATATATACACAAGACTGCATATTCAGAAAAAAGTTTTCTGGAATTTGATTTTTTTTCAAGAATCTTGTTAAAATTTTTTACATGAATCATAGTTTTTGACGTGGTTTTTTGCGATTTTTTTGATTTTTTAGCCATAACTTCTAAACCATACATCATAAAAGGACGATTTATGCATCAAAATGTTCCTTAAGCTACTGCCCACAAGACTGTATCCTTAAAATAATTTTAAAAATTAGATTTCATGTTAATTTCATGTGCCCTTTTTTGTCATCTTTTATTTTTTTTATTTATTTTCTAAAATAAAAACTACATATCAGATAAGGACGATTCATGCATTAAAATGAGCACCAGGTCCTCGTCCTTAAGAAGGGATACTCCTTTGTCCAAATGCCGTTTGCTCTATCTCTTGTAGTTTACGAGTTGTAGAACACTTTTTGGAGTGGAAGCTGACCAAAAACATGTGCTTTTTCCGTCATAACTCCCAAACCATACATCCTACAAGGACGATTTATACACCAAATTGTTTCTAATACATATATACACAAGACTGCATATTCAGAAAAAAGTTTTCTGGAATTTGATTTTTTTTCAAGAATCTTGTTAAAATTTTTTACATGAATCATAGTTTTTGACGTGGTTTTTTGCGATTTTTTTGATTTTTTAGCCATAACTTCTAAACCATACATCATAAAAGGACGATTTATGCATCAAAATGTTTCTTAAGCTACTGCCCACAAGACTGTATCCTTAAAATAATTTTAAAAATTAGATTTCATGTTAATTTCATGTGCCCTTTTTTGTCAATTTTTATTTTTTTTATTTATTTTCTAAAATAAAAACTACATATCATATAAGGACGATTCATGCATTAAAATGAGCACCAGGTCCTCGTCCTTAAGAAGGGATACTCCTTTGTCCAAATGCCGTTTGCTCTATCTCTTGTAGTTTAGGAGTTGTAGAACACTTTTTGGAGTGGAAGCTGGCCAAAAACATGTGCTTTTTCCGTCATAACTCCCAAACCATACATCCTACAAGGACGATTTATACACCAAATTGTTTCTAATACATATATACACAAGACTGCATATTCAGAAAAAAGTTTTCTGGAATTTGATTTTTTTTCAAGAATCTTGTTAAAATTTTTTACATGAATCATAGTTTTTGACGTGGTTTTTTGCGATTTTTTTGATTTTTTAGCCATAACTTCTAAACCATACATCATAAAAGGACGATTTATGCATCAAAATGTTCCTTAAGCTACTGCCCACAAGACTGTATCCTTAAAATAATTTTAAAAATTAGATTTCATGTTAATTTCATGTGCCCTTTTTTGTCAATTTTCATTTTTTTTATTTATTTTCTAAAATAAAAACTACATATCAGATAAGGACGATTCATGCATTAAAATGAGCACCAGGTCCTCGTCCTTAAAAAGGGATACTCCTTTGTCCAAATGCCGTTTGCTCTATCTCTTGTAGTTTAGGAGTTGTAGAACACTTTTTTGAGTGGAAGCTGGCCAAAATCATGTGCTTTTTCCGTCATAACTCCCAAACCATACATCCTACAAGGACGATTTATTCACCAAATTGTTTCTAATACATATATACACAAGACTGCATATTCAGAAAAAAGTTTTCTGGAATTTGATTTTTTTTCAAGAATCTTGTTAAAATTTTTTACATGAATCATAGTTTTTGACGTGGTTTTTTTTGCGATTTTTTTGATTTTTTAGCCATAACTTCTAAACCATACATCATAAAAGGACGATTTATGCATCAAAATGTTCCTTAAGCTACTGCCCACAAGACTGTATCCTTAAAATAATTTTAAAAATTAGATTTCATGTTAATTTCATGTGCCCTTTTTTGTCATCTTTTATTTTTTTTATTTATTTTCTAAAATAAAAACTACATATCAGATAAGGACGATTCATGCATTAAAATGAGCACCAGGTCCTCGTCCTTAAGAAGGGATACTCCTTTGTCCAAATGCAGTTTGCTCTATCTCTTGTAGTTTAGGAGTTGTAGAACACTTTTTGGAGTGGAAGCTGGCCAAAAACATGTGCTTTTTCCGTCATAACTCCCAAACCATACATCCTACAAGGACGATTTATACACCAAATTGTTTCTAATACATATATACACAAGAGTGCATATTCAGAAAAAAGTTTTCTGGAATTTGATTTTTTTTCAAGAATCTTGTTAAAATTTTTTACATGAATCATAGTTTTTGACGTGGTTTTTTGCGATTTTTTTGATTTTTTAGCCATAACTTCTAAACCATACATCATAAAAGGACGATTTATGCATCAAAATGTTTCTTAAGCTACTGCCCACAAGACTGTATCCTTAAAATAATTTTAAAAATTAGATTTCATGTTAATTTCATGTGCCCTTTTTTGTCAATTTTTATTTTTTTTATTTATTTTCTAAAATAAAAACTACATATCAGATAAGGACGATTCATGCATTAAAATGAGCACCAGGTCCTCGTCCTTAAGAAGGAATACTCCTTTGTCCAAATGCCGTTTGCTCTATCTCTTGTAGTTTAGGAGTTGTAGAACACTTTTTGGAGTGGAAGCTGGCCAAAAACATGTGCTTTTTCCGTCATAACTCCCAAACCATACATCCTACAAGGACGATTTATACACCAAATTGTTTCTAATACATATATACACAAGACTGCATATTCAGAAAAAAGTTTTCTGGAATTTGATTTTTTTTCAAGAATCTTGTTAAAATTTTTTACATGAATCATAGTTTTTGACGTGGTTTTTTGCGATTTTTTTGATTTTTTAGCCATAACTTCTAAACCATACATCATAAAAGGACGATTTATGCATCAAAATGTTCCTTAAGCTACTGCCCACAAGACTGTATCCTTAAAATAATTTTAAAAATTAGATTTCATGTTAATTTCATGTGCCCTTTTTTGTCAATTTTCATTTTTTTTATTTATTTTCTAAAATAAAAACTACATATCAGATAAGGACGATTCATGCATTAAAATGAGCACCAGGTCCTCGTCCTTAAAAAGGAATACTCCTTTGTCCAAATGCCGTTTGCTCTATCTCTTGTAGTTTAGGAGTTGTAGAACACTTTTTTGAGTGGAAGCTGGCCAAAAACATGTGCTTTTTCCGTCATAACTCCCAAACCATACATCCTACAAGGACGATTTATACACCAAATTGTTTCTAATACATATATACACAAGACTGCATATTCAGAAAAAAGTTTTCTGGAATTTGATTTTTTTTCAAGAATCTTGTTAAAATTTTTTACATGAATCATAGTTTTTGACGTGGTTTTTTTGCGATTTTTTTGATTTTTTAGCCATAACTTCTAAACCATACATCATAAAAAGACGATTTATGCATCAAAATGTTCCTTAAGCTACTGCCCACAAGACTGTATCCTTAAAATAATTTTAAAAATTAGATTTCATGTTAATTTCATGTGCCCTTTTTTGTCATCTTTTATTTTTTTTATTTATTTTCTAAAATAAAAACTACATATCAGATAAGGACGATTCATGCATTAAAATGAGCACCAGGTCCTCGTCCTTAAGAAGGGATACTCCTTTGTCCAAATGCAGTTTGCTCTATCTCTTGTAGTTTAGGAGTTGTAGAACACTTTTTGGAGTGGAAGCTGGCCAAAAACATGTGCTTTTTCCGTCATAACTCCCAAACCATACATCCTACAAGGACGATTTATACACCAAATTGTTTCTAATACATATATACACAAGAGTGCATATTCAGAAAAAAGTTTTCTGGAATTTGATTTTTTTTCAAGAATCTTGTTAAAATTTTTTACATGAATCATAGTTTTTGACGTGGTTTTTTGCGATTTTTTGATTTTTTAGCCATAACTTCTAAACCATACATCATAAAAGGACGATTTATGCATCAAAATGTTCCTTAAGCTACTGCCCACAAGTCTGTATCCTTAAAATAATTTTAAAAATTAGATTTCATGTTAATTTCATGTGCCCTTTTTTGTCAATTTTCATTTTTTTTATTTATTTTCTAAAATAAAAACTACATATCAGATAAGGACGATTCATGCATTAAAATGAGCACCAGGTCCTCGTCCTTAAGAAGGGATACTCCTTTGTCCAAATGCCGTTTGCTCTATTTCTTGTAGTTTAGGAGTTGTAGAACACTTTTTGGAGTGGAAGCTGGCCAAAAACATGTGCTTTTTCCGTCATAACTCCCAAACCATACATCCTACAAGGACGATTTATACACCAAATTGTTTCTAATACATATATACACAAGACTGCATATTCAGAAAAAAGTTTTCTGGAATTTGATTTTTTTTCAAGAATCTTGTTAAAATTTTTTACATGAATCATAGTTTTTGACGTGGTTTTTTGCGATTTTTTTGATTTTTTAGCCATAACTTCTAAACCATACATCATAAAAGGACGATTTATGCATCAAAATGTTTCTTAAGCTACTGCCCACAAGACTGTATCCTTAAAATAATTTTAAAAATTAGATTTCATGTTAATTTCATGTGCCCTTTTTTGTCAATTTTTATTTTTTTTATTTATTTTCTAAAATAAAAACTACATATCAGATAAGGACGATTCATGCATTAAAATGAGCACCAGGTCCTCGTCCTTAAGAAGGAATACTCCTTTGTCCAAATGCCGTTTGCTCTATCTCTTGTAGTTTAGGAGTTGTAGAACACTTTTTGGAGTGGAAGCTGGCCAAAAACATGTGCTTTTTCCGTCATAACTCCCAAACCATACATCCTACAAGGACGATTTATACACCAAATTGTTTCTAATACATATATACACAAGACTGCATATTCAGAAAAAAGTTTTCTGGAATTTGATTTTTTTTCAAGAATCTTGTTAAAATTTTTTACATGAATCATAGTTTTTGACGTGGTTTTTTGCGATTTTTTTGATTTTTTAGCCATAACTTCTAAACCATACATCATAAAAGGACGATTTATGCATCAAAATGTTCCTTAAGCTAATGCCCACAAGACTGTATCCTTAAAATAATTTTAAAAATTAGATTTCATGTTAATTTCATGTGCCCTTTTTTGTCAATTTTCATTTTTTTTATTTATTTTCTAAAATAAAAACTACATATCAGATAAGGACGATTCATGCATTAAAATGAGCACCAGGTCCTCGTCCTTAAAAAGGGATACTCCTTTGTCCAAATGCCGTTTGCTCTATCTCTTGTAGTTTAGGAGTTGTAGAACACTTTTTTGAGTGGAAGCTGGCCAAAAACATGTGCTTTTTCCGTCATAACTCCCAAACCATACATCCTACAAGGACGATTTATACACCAAATTGTTTCTAATACATATATACACAAGACTGCATATTCAGAAAAAAGTTTTCTGGAATTTGATTTTTTTTCAAGAATCTTGTTAAAATTTTTTACATGAATCATAGTTTTTGACGTGGTTTTTTTGCGATTTTTTTGATTTTTTAGCCATAACTTCTAAACCATACATCATAAAAAGACGATTTATGCATCAAAATGTTCCTTAAGCTACTGCCCACAAGACTGTATCCTTAAAATAATTTTAAAAATTAGATTTCATGTTAATTTCATGTGCCCTTTTTTGTCATCTTTTATTTTTTTTATTTATTTTCTAAAATAAAAACTACATATCAGATAAGGACGATTCATGCATTAAAATGAGCACCAGGTCCTCGTCCTTAAGAAGGGATACTCCTTTGTCCAAATGCAGTTTGCTCTATCTCTTGTAGTTTAGGAGTTGTAGAACACTTTTTGGAGTGGAAGCTGGCCAAAAACATGTGCTTTTTCCGTCATAACTCCC
The DNA here is from genome assembly GCA_963920525.1 of Dichetophora obliterata. NCBI lineage: Eukaryota > Metazoa > Arthropoda > Insecta > Diptera > Sciomyzidae > Dichetophora > Dichetophora obliterata. Next base: position 264,773,036 of record OY986437.1, on the reverse strand, counting down.
AAACCATACATCCTACAAGGACGATTTATACACCAAATTGTTTCTAATACATATATACACAAGAGTGCATATTCAGAAAAAAGTTTTCTGGAATTTGATTTTTTTTCAAGAATCTTGTTAAAATTTTTTACATGAATCATAGTTTTTGACGTGGTTTTTTGCGATTTTTTGATTTTTTAGCCATAACTTCTAAACCATACATCATAAAAGGACGATTTATGCATCAAAATGTTCCTTAAGCTACTGCCCACAAGTCTGTATCCTTAAAATAATTTTAAAAATTAGATTTCATGTTAATTTCATGTGCCCTTTTTTGTCAATTTTCATTTTTTTTATTTATTTTCTAAAATAAAAACTACATATCAGATAAGGACGATTCATGCATTAAAATGAGCACCAGGTCCTCGTCCTTAAGAAGGGATACTCCTTTGTCCAAATGCCGTTTGCTCTATTTCTTGTAGTTTAGGAGTTGTAGAACACTTTTTGGAGTGGAAGCTGGCCAAAAACATGTGCTTTTTCCGTCATAACTCCCAAACCATACATCCTACAAGGACGATTTATACACCAAATTGTTTCTAATACATATATACACAAGACTGCATATTCAGAAAAAAGTTTTCTGGAATTTGATTTTTTTTCAAGAATCTTGTTAAAATTTTTTACATGAATCATAGTTTTTGACGTGGTTTTTTGCGATTTTTTTGATTTTTTAGCCATAACTTCTAAACCATACATCATAAAAGGACGATTTATGCATCAAAATGTTCCTTAAGCTACTGCCCACAAGACTGTATCCTTAAAATAATTTTAAAAATTAGATTTCATGTTAATTTCATGTGCCCTTTTTTGTCATCTTTTATTTTTTTTATTTATTTTCTAAAATAAAAACTACATATCAGATAAGGACGATTCATGCATTAAAATGAGCACCAGGTCCTCGTCCTTAAGAAGGGATACTCCTTTGTCCAAATGCCGTTTGCTCTATTTCTTGTAGTTTAGGAGTTGTAGAACACTTTTTGGAGTGGAAGCTGGCCAAAAACATGTGCTTTTTCCGTCATAACTCCCAAACCATACATCCTACAAGGACGATTTATACACCAAATTGTTTCTAATACATATATACACAAGACTGCATATTCAGAAAAAAGTTTTCTGGAATTTGATTTTTTTTCAAGAATCTTGTTAAAATTTTTTACATGAATCATAGTTTTTGACGTGGTTTTTTGCGATTTTTTTGATTTTTTAGCCATAACTTCTAAACCATACATCATAAAAGGACGATTTATGCATCAAAATGTTCCTTAAGCTACTGCCCACAAGACTGTATCCTTAAAATAATTTTAAAAATTAGATTTCATGTTAATTTCATGTGCCCTTTTTTGTCATCTTTTATTTTTTTTATTTATTTTCTAAAATAAAAACTACATATCAGATAAGGACGATTCATGCATTAAAATGAGCACCAGGTCCTCGTCCTTAAGAAGGGATACTCCTTTGTCCAAATGCAGTTTGCTCTATCTCTTGTAGTTTAGGAGTTGTAGAAGACTTTTTGGAGTGGAAGCTGGCCAAAAACATGTGCTTTTTCCGTCATAACTCCCAAACCATACATCCTACAAGGACGATTTATACACCAAATTGTTTCTAATACATATATACACAAGACTGCATATTCAGAAAAAAGTTTTCTGGAATTTGATTTTTTTTCAAGAATCTTGTTAAAATTTTTTACATGAATCATAGTTTTTGACGTGGTTTTTTGCGATTTTTTTGATTTTTTAGCCATATCTTCTAAACCATACATCATAAAAGGACGATTTATGCATCAAAATGTTCCTTAAGCTACTGCCCACAAGACTGTATCCTTAAAATAATTTTAAAAATTAGATTTCATGTTAATTTCATGTGCCCTTTTTTGTCATCTTTTATTTTTTTTATTTATTTTCTAAAATAAAAACTACATATCAGATAAGGACGATTCATGCATTAAAATGAGCACCAGGTCCTCGTCCTTAAGAAGGGATACTCCTTTGTCCAAATGCCGTTTGCTCTATTTCTTGTAGTTTAGGAGTTGTAGAACACTTTTTGGAGTGGAAGCTGGCCAAAAACATGTGCTTTTTCCGTCATAACTCCCAAACCATACATCCTACAAGGACGATTTATACACCAAATTGTTTCTAATACATATATACACAAGACTGCATATTCAGAAAAAAGTTTTCTGGAATTTGATTTTTTTTCAAGAATCTTGTTAAAATTTTTTACATGAATCATAGTTTTTGACGTGGTTTTTTGCGATTTTTTTGATTTTTTAGCCATAACTTCTAAACCATACATCATAAAAGGACGATTTATGCATCCAAATGTTCCTTAAGCTACTGCCCACAAGACTGTATCCTTAAAATAATTTTAAAAATTAGATTTCATGTTAATTTCATGTGCCCTTTTTTGTCAATTTTCATTTTTTTTATTTATTTTCTAAAATAAAAACTACATATCAGATAAGGACGATTCATGCATTAAAATGAGCACCAGGTCCTCGTCCTTAAGAAGGGATACTCCTTTGTCCAAATGCCGTTTGCTCTATTTCTTGTAGTTTAGGAGTTGTAGAACACTTTTTGGAGTGGAAGCTGGCCAAAAACATGTGCTTTTTCCGTCATAACTCCCAAACCATACATCCTACAAGGACGATTTATACACCAAATTGTTTCTAATACATATATACACAAGACTGCATATTCAGAAAAAAGTTTTCTGGAATTTGATTTTTTTTCAAGAATCTTGTTAAAATTTTTTACATGAATCATAGTTTTTGACGTGGTTTTTTGCGATTTTTTTGATTTTTTAGCCATATCTTCTAAACCATACATCATAAAAGGACGATTTATGGATCAAAATGTTCCTTAAGCTACTGCCCACAAGACTGTATCCTTAAAATAATTTTAAAAATTAGATTTCATGTTAATTTCATGTGCCCTTTTTTGTCATCTTTTATTTTTTTTATTTATTTTCTAAAATAAAAACTACATATCAGATAAGGACGATTCATGCATTAAAATGAGCACCAGGTCCTCGTCCTTAAGAAGGGATACTCCTTTGTCCAAATGCCGTTTGCTCTATTTCTTGTAGTTTAGGAGTTGTAGAACACTTTTTGGAGTGGAAGCTGGCCAAAAACATGTGCTTTTTCCGTCATAACTCCCAAACCATACATCCTACAAGGACGATTTATACGAATCGATTTATACGAATTTATAAGAATCTTGTTAAAATTTTTTACATGAATCATAGTTTTTGACGTGGTTTTTTGCGATTTTTTTGATTTTTTAGCCATATCTTCTAAACCATACATCATAAAAGGACGATTTATGCATCAAAATGTTCCTTAAGCTACTGCCCACAAGACTGTATCCTTAAAATAATTTTAAAAATTAGATTTCATGTTAATTTCATGTGCCCTTTTTTGTCATCTTTTATTTTTTTTATTTATTTTCTAAAATAAAAACTACATATCAGATAAGGACGATTCATGCATTAAAATGAGCACCAGGTCCTCGTCCTTAAGAAGGGATACTCCTTTGTCCAAATGCCGTTTGCTCTATTTCTTGTAGTTTAGGAGTTGTAGAACACTTTTTGGAGTGGAAGCTGGCCAAAAACATGTGCTTTTTCCGTCATAACTCCCAAACCATACATCCTACAAGGACGATTTATACACCAAATTGTTTCTAATACATATATACACAAGACTGCATATTCAGAAAAAAGTTTTCTGGAATTTGATTTTTTTTCAAGAATCTTGTTAAAATTTTTTACATGAATCATAGTTTTTGACGTGGTTTTTTGCGATTTTTTTGATTTTTTAGCCATAACTTCTAAACCATACATCATAAAAGGACGATTTATGCATCCAAATGTTCCTTAAGCTACTGCCCACAAGACTGTATCCTTAAAATAATTTTAAAAATTAGATTTCATGTTAATTTCATGTGCCCTTTTTTGTCAATTTTCATTTTTTTTATTTATTTTCTAAAATAAAAACTACATATCAGATAAGGACGATTCATGCATTAAAATGAGCACCAGGTCCTCGTCCTTAAGAAGGGATACTCCTTTGTCCAAATGCCGTTTGCTCTATTTCTTGTAGTTTAGGAGTTGTAGAACACTTTTTGGAGTGGAAGCTGGCCAAAAACATGTGCTTTTTCCGTCATAACTCCCAAACCATACATCCTACAAGGACGATTTATACACCAAATTGTTTCTAATACATATATACACAAGACTGCATATTCAGAAAAAAGTTTTCTGGAATTTGATTTTTTTTCAAGAATCTTGTTAAAATTTTTTACATGAATCATAGTTTTTGACGTGGTTTTTTGCGATTTTTTTGATTTTTTAGCCATATCTTCTAAACCATACATCATAAAAGGACGATTTATGGATCAAAATGTTCCTTAAGCTACTGCCCACAAGACTGTATCCTTAAAATAATTTTAAAAATTAGATTTCATGTTAATTTCATGTGCCCTTTTTTGTCATCTTTTATTTTTTTTATTTATTTTCTAAAATAAAAACTACATATCAGATAAGGACGATTCATGCATTAAAATGAGCACCAGGTCCTCGTCCTTAAGAAGGGATACTCCTTTGTCCAAATGCCGTTTGCTCTATTTCTTGTAGTTTAGGAGTTGTAGAACACTTTTTGGAGTGGAAGCTGGCCAAAAACATGTGCTTTTTCCGTCATAACTCCCAAACCATACATCCTACAAGGACGATTTATACACCAAATTGTTTCTAATACATATATACACAAGACTGCATATTCAGAAAAAAGTTTTCTGGAATTTGATTTTTTTTCAAGAATCTTGTTAAAATTTTTTACATGAATCATAGTTTTTGACGTGTTTTTTGCGATTTTTTTGATTTTTTAGCCATAACTTCTAAACCATACATCATAAAAGGACGATTTATGCATCAAAATGTTCCTTAAGCTACTGCCCACAAGACTGTATCCTTAAAATAATTTTAAAAATTAGATTTCATGTTAATTTCATGTGCCCTTTTTTGTCATCTTTTATTTTTTTTATTTATTTTCTAAAATAAAAACTACATATCAGATAAGGACGATTCATGCATTAAAATGAGCACCAGGTCCTCGTCCTTAAGAAGGGATACTCCTTTGTCCAAATGCCGTTTGCTCTATTTCTTGTAGTTTAGGAGTTGTAGAACACTTTTTGGAGTGGAAGCTGGCCAAAAACATGTGCTTTTTCCGTCATAACTCCCAAACCATACATCCTACAAGGACGATTTATACACCAAATTGTTTCTAATACATATATACACAAGACTGCATATTCAGAAAAAAGTTTTCTGGAATTTGATTTTTTTTCAAGAATCTTGTTAAAATTTTTTACATGAATCATAGTTTTTGACGCGGTTTTTTGCGATTTTTTTGATTTTTTAGCCATAACTTCTAAACCATACATCATAAAAGGACGACTTATGCATCAAAATGTTCCTTAAGCTACTGCCCACAAGACTGTATCCTTAAAATAATTTTAAAAATTAGATTTCATGTTAATTTCATGTGCCCTTTTTTGTCATCTTTTATTTTTTTTATTTTTTCTAAAATAAAAACTACATATCAGATAAGGACGATTCATGCATTAAAATGAGCACCAAGTCCTCGTCCTTAAGAAGGGATACTCCTTTGTCAAAATGCAGTTTGCTCTATCTCTTGTAGTTTAGGAGTTGTAGAACACTTTTTGGAATGGAAGCTGGCCAAAAACATGTGCTTTTTCCGTCATAACTCCCAAACCATACATCCTACAAGGACGATTTATACACCAAATTGTTTCTAATACATATATACACAAGACTGCATATTCAGAAAAAAGTTTTCTGGAATTTGATTTTTTTTCAAAAATCTTGTTAAAATTTTTTACATGAATCATAGTTTTTGACGTGTTTTTTGCGATTTTTTTGATTTTTTAGCCATAACTTCTAAACCATACATCATAAAAGGACGATTTATGCATCAAAATGTTCCTTAAGCTACTGCCCACAAGACTGTATCCTTAAAATAATTTTAAAAATTAGATTTCATGTTAATTTCATGTGCCCTTTTTTGTCAATTTTCATTTTTTTTATTTATTTTCTAAAATAAAAACTTCATATCAGATAAGGACGATTCATGCATTAAAATGAGCACCAGGTCCTCGTCCTTAAGAAGGGATACTCCTTTGTCCAAATGCCGTTTGCTCTATCTCTTGTAGTTTAGGAGTTGTAGAACACTTTTTGGAGTGGAAGCTGACCAAAAACATGTGCTTTTCCGTCATAACTCCCAAACCATACATCCTACAAGGACGATTTATACACCAAATTGTTTCTAATACATATATACACAAGACTGCATATTCAGAAAAAAGTTTTCTGGAATTTGATTTTTTTTCAAGAATCTTGTTAAAATTTTTTACATGAATCATAGTTTTTGACGTGGTTTTTTGCGATTTTTTTGATTTTTTAGCCATAACTTCTAAACCATACATCATAAAAGGACGATTTATGCATCAAAATGTTTCTTAAGCTACTGGCCACAAGACTGTATCCTTAAAATAATTTTAAAAATTAGATTTCATGTTAATTTCATGTGCCCTTTTTTGTCAATTTTTATTTTTTTTATTTATTTTCTAAAATAAAAACTACATATCAGATAAGGACGATTCATGCATTAAAATGAGCACCAGGTCCTCGTCCTTAAGAAGGGATACTCCTTTGTCCAAATGCCGTTTGCTCTATTTCATGCATTAAAATGAGCACCAGGTCCTCGTCCTTAAGAAGGGATACTCCTTTGTCCAAATGCCGTTTGCTCTATTTCTTGTAGTTTAGGAGTTGTAGAACACTTTTTGGAGTGGAAGCTGGCCAAAAACATGTGCTTTTTCCGTCATAACTCCCAAACCATACATCCTACAAGGACGATTTATACACCAAATTGTTTCTAATACATATATACACAAGACTGCATATTCAGAAAAATTTTCTGTAATTTGATTTTTTTTCAAGAATCTTGTTAAAATTTTTTACATGAATCATAGTTTTTGACGTGGTTTTTTGCGATTTTTTTGATTTTTTAGCCATAACTTCTAAACCATACATCATAAAAGGACGATTTATGCATCAAAATGTTCCTTAAGCTACTGCCCACAAGACTGTATCCTTAAAATAATTTTAAAAATTAGATTTCATGTTAATTTCATGTGCCCTTTTTTGTCAATTTTCATTTTTTTTATTTATTTTCTAAAATAAAAACTACATATCAGATAAGGACGATTCATGCATTAAAATGAGCACCAGGTCCTCGTCCTTAAGAAGGGATACTCCTTTGTCCAAATGCCGTTTGCTCTATTTCTTGTAGTTTAGGAGTTGTAGAACACTTTTTGGAGTGGAAGCTGGCCAAAAACATGTGCTTTTTCCGTCATAACTCCCAAACCATACATCCTACAAGGACGATTTATACACCAAATTGTTTCTAATACATATATACACAAGACTGCATATTCAGAAAAAAGTTTTCTGGAATTTGATTTTTTTTCAAGAATCTTGTTAAAATTTTTTACATGAATCATAGTTTTTGACGTGGTTTTTTGCGATTTTTTTGATTTTTTAGCCATAACTTCTAAACCATACATCATAAAAGGACGATTTATGCATCAAAATGTTCCTTAAGCTACTGCCCACAAGACTGTATCCTTAAAATAATTTTAAAAATTAGATTTCATGTTAATTTCATGTGCCCTTTTTTGTCATCTTTTATTTTTTTTATTTATTTTCTAAAATAAAAACTACATATCAGCTAAGGACGATTCATGCATTAAAAGGAGCACCAGGTCCTCGTCCTTAAGAAGGGATACTCCTTTGTCCAAATGCCGTTTGCTCTATTTCTTGTAGTTTAGGAGTTGTAGAACACTTTTTGGAGTGGAAGCTGGCCAAAAACATGTGCTTTTTCCGTCATAACTCCCAAACCATACATCCTACAAGGACGATTTATACACCAAATTGTTTCTAATACATATATACACAAGACTGCATATTCAGAAAAAAGTTTTCTGGAATTTGATTTTTTTTCAAGAATCTTGTTAAAAATTTTTACATGAATCATAGTTTTTGACGTGTTTTTTGCGATTTTTTTGATTTTTTAGCCATAACTTCTAAACCATACATCATAAAAGGACGATTTATGCATCAAAATGTTCCTTAAGCTACTGCCCACAAGACTGTATCCTTAAAATAATTTTAAAAATTAGATTTCATGTTAATTTCATGTGCCCTTTTTTGTCATCTTTTATTTTTTTTATTTATTTTCTAAAATAAAAACTACATATCAGATAAGGACGATTCATGCATTAAAATGAGCACCAGGTCCTCGTCCTTAAGAAGGGATACTCCTTTGTCCAAATGCCGTTTGCTCTATTTCTTGTAGTTTAGGAGTTGTAGAACACTTTTTGGAGTGGAAGCTGGCCAAAAACATGTGCTTTTTCCGTCATAACTCCCAAACCATACATCCTACAAGGACGATTTATACACCAAATTGTTTCTAATACATATATACACAAGACTGCATATTCAGAAAAAAGTTTTCTGGAATTTGATTTTTTTTCAAGAATCTTGTTAAAATTTTTTACATGAATCATAGTTTTTGACGTGTTTTTTTGCGATTTTTTTGATTTTTTAGCCATAACTTCTAAACCATACATCATAAAAGGACGATTTATGCATCAAAATGTTCCTTAAGCTACTGCCCACAAGACTGTATCCTTAAAATAATTTTAAAAATTAGATTTCATGTTAATTTCATGTGCCCTTTTTTGTCATCTTTTATTTTTTTTATTTATTTTCTAAAATAAAAACTACATATCAGATAAGGACGATTCATGCATTAAAATGAGCACCAGGTCCTCGTCCTTAAGAAGGGATACTCCTTTGTCCAAATGCCGTTTGCTCTATTTCTTGTAGTTTAGGAGTTGTAGAACACTTTTTGGAGTGGAAGCTGGCCAAAAACATGTGCTTTTTCCGTCATAACTCCCAAACCATACATCCTACAAGACGATTTATACACCAAATTGTTTCTAATACATATATACACAAGACTGCATATTCAGAAAAAAGTTTTCTGGAATTTGATTTTTTTTCAAGAATCTTGTTAAAATTTTTTACATGAATCATAGTTTTTGACGTGGTTTTTTGCGATTTTTTTGATTTTTTAGCCATAACTTCTAAACCATACATCATAAAAGGACGACTTATGCATCAAAATGTTCCTTAAGCTACTGCCCACAAGACTGTATCCTTAAAATAATTTTAAAAATTAGATTTCATGTTAATTTCATGTGCCCTTTTTTGTCATCTTTTATTTTTTTTATTTTTTCTAAAATAAAAACTACATATCAGATAAGGACGATTCATGCATTAAAATGAGCACCAGGTCCTCGTCCTTAAGAAGGGATACTCCTTTGTCAAAATGCAGTTTGCTCTATCTCTTGTAGTTTAGGAGTTGTAGAACACTTTTTGGAATGGAAGCTGGCCAAAAACATGTGCTTTTTCCGTCATAACTCCCAAACCATACATCCTACAAGGACGATTTATACACCAAATTGTTTCTAATACATATATACACAAGACTGCATATTCAGAAAAAAGTTTTCTGGAATTTGATTTTTTTTCAAGAATCTTGTTAAAATTTTTTACATGAATCATAGTTTTTGACGTGTTTTTTGCGATTTTTTTGATTTTTTAGCCATAACTTCTAAACCATACATCATAAAAGGTATGACTGCATATTCAGAAAAAAGTTTTCTGGAATTTGATTTTTTTTCAAGAATCTTGTTAAAATTTTTTACATGAATCATAGTTTTTGACGTGTTTTTTGCGATTTTTTTGATTTTTTAGCCATAACTTCTAAACCATACATCATAAAAGGACGATTTATGCATCAAAATGTTCCTTAAGCTACTGCCCACAAGACTGTATCCTTAAAATAATTTTAAAAATTAGATTTCATGTTAATTTCATGTGCCCTTTTTTGTCATCTTTTATTTTTTTTATTTATTTTCTAAAATAAAAACTACATATCAGATAAGGACGATTCATGCATTAAAATGAGCACCAGGTCCTCGTCCTTAAGAAGGGATACTCCTTTGTCCAAATGCCGTTTGCTCTATTTCTTGTAGTTTAGGAGTTGTAGAACACTTTTTGGAGTGGAAGCTGGCCAAAAACATGTGCTTTTTCCGTCATAACTCCCAAAGCATACATCCTACAAGGACGATTTATACACCAAATTGTTTCTAATACATATATACACAAGACTGCATATTCAGAAAAAGTTTTCTGTAATTTGATTTTTTTTCAAGAATCTTGTTAAAATTTTTTACATGAATCATAGTTTTTGACGTGGTTTTTTGCGATTTTTTTGATTTTTTAGCCATAACTTCTAAACCATACATCATAAAAGGACGATTTATGCATCAAAATGTTTCTTAAGCTACTGCCCACAAGACTGTATCCTTAAAATAATTTTAAAAATTAGATTTCATGTTAATTTCATGTGCCCTTTTTTGTCATCTTTTATTTTTTTTATTTATTTTCTAAAATAAAAACTACATATCAGATAAGGACGATTCATGCATTAAAATGAGCACCAGGTCCTCGTCCTTAAGAAGGGATACTCCTTTGTCCAAATGCCGTTTGCTCTATCTCTTGTAGTTTAGGAGTTGTAGAACACTTTTTGGAGTGGAAGCTGACCAAAAACATGTGCTTTTTCCGTCATAACTCCCAAACCATACATCCTACAAGGACGATTTATACACCAAATTGTTTCTAATACATATATACAAGAGACTGCATATTCAGAAAAAAGTTTTCTGGAATTTGATTTTTTTTCAAGAATCTTGTTAAAATTTTTTACATGAATCATAGTTTTTGACGTGGTTTTTTGCGATTTTTTTGATTTTTTAGCCATAACTTCTAAACCATACATCATAAAAGGACGATTTATGCATCAAAATGTTCCTTAAGCTACTGCCCACAAGACTGTATCCTTAAAATAATTTTAAAAATTAGATTTCATGTTAATTTCATGTGCCCTTTTTTGTCAATTTTCATTTTTTTTATTTATTTTCTAAAATAAAAACTTCATATCAGATAAGGACGATTCATGCATTAAAATGAGCACCAGGTCCTCGTCCTTAAGAAGGGATACTCCTTTGTCCAAATGCCGTTTGCTCTATCTCTTGTAGTTTAGGAGTTGTAGAACACTTTTTGGAGTGGAAGCTGGCCAAAAACATGTGCTTTTTCCGTCATAACTCCCAAACCATACATCCTACAAGGACGATTTATACACCAAATTGTTTCTAATACATATATACACAAGACTGCATATTCAGAAAAAAGTTTTCTGGAATTTGATTTTTTTCAAGAATCTTGTTAAAATTTTTTACATGTATCATAGTTTTTGACGTGGTTTTTTGCGATTTTTTTGATTTTTTAGCCATAACTTCTAAACCATACATCATAAAAGGACGATTTATGCATCAAAATGTTTCTTAAGCTACTGCCCACAAGACTGTATCCTTAAAATAATTTTAAAAATTAGATTTCATGTTAATTTCATGTGCCCTTTTTTGTCATCTTTTATTTTTTTTATTTATTTTCTAAAATAAAAACTACATATCAGATAAGGACGATTCATGCATTAAAATGAGCACCAGGTCCTCGTCCTTAAGAAGGGATACTCCTTTGTCCAAATGCCGTTTGCTCTATCTCTTGTAGTTTAGGAGTTGTAGAACACTTTTTGGAGTGGAAGCTGACCAAAAACATGTGCTTTTTCCGTCATAACTCCCAAACCATACATCCTACAAGGACGATTTATACACCAAATTGTTTCTAATACATATATACAAGAGACTGCATATTCAGAAAAAAGTTTTCTGGAATTTGATTTTTTTTCAAGAATCTTGTTAAAATTTTTTACATGAATCATAGTTTTTGACGTGGTTTTTTGCGATTTTTTTGATTTTTTAGCCATAACTTCTAAACCATACATCATAAAAGGACGATTTATGCATCAAAATGTTCCTTAAGCTACTGCCCACAAGACTGTATCCTTAAAATAATTTTAAAAATTAGATTTCATGTTAATTTCATGTGCCCTTTTTTGTCAATTTTCATTTTTTTTATTTATTTTCTAAAATAAAAACTTCATATCAGATAAGGACGATTCATGCATTAAAATGAGCACCAGGTCCTCGTCCTTAAGAAGGGATACTCCTTTGTCCAAATGCCGTTTGCTCTATCTCTTGTAGTTTAGGAGTTGTAGAACACTTTTTGGAGTGGAAGCTGGCCAAAAACATGTGCTTTTTCCGTCATAACTCCCAAACCATACATCCTACAAGGACGATTTATACACCAAATTGTTTCTAATACATATATACACAAGACTGCATATTCAGAAAAAAGTTTTCTGGAATTTGATTTTTTTCAAGAATCTTGTTAAAATTTTTTACATGTATCATAGTTTTTGACGTGGTTTTTTGCGATTTTTTTGATTTTTTAGCCATAACTTCTAAACTATACATCATAAAAGGACGATTTATGCATCAAAATGTTCCTTAAGCTACTGCCCACAAGACTGTATCCTTAAAATAATTTTAAAAATTAGATTTCATGTTAATTTCATGTGCCCTTTTTTGTCAATTTTTATTTTTTTTATTTATTTTCTAAAATAAAAACTACATATCAGATAAGGACGATTCATGCATTAAAATGAGCACCAGGTCCTCGTCCTTAAGAAGGGATACTCCTTTGTCCAAATGCCGTTTGCTCTATTTCATGCATTAAAATGAGCACCAGGTCCTCGTCCTTAAGAAGGGATACTCCTTTGTCCAAATGCCGTTTGCTCTATTTCTTGTAGTTTAGGAGTTGTAGAACACTTTTTGGAGTGGAAGCTGGCCAAAAACATGTGCTTTTTCCGTCATAACTCCCAAACCATACATCCTACAAGGACGATTTATACACCAAATTGTTTCTAATACATATATACACAAGACTGCATATTCAGAAAAATTTTCTGTAATTTGATTTTTTTTCAAGAATCTTGTTAAAATTTTTTACATGAATCATAGTTTTTGACGTGGTTTTTTGCGATTTTTTTGATTTTTTAGCCATAACTTCTAAACCATACATCATAAAAGGACGATTTATGCATCAAAATGTTCCTTAAGCTACTGCCCACAAGACTGTATCCTTAAAATAATTTTAAAAATTAGATTTCATGTTAATTTCATGTGCCCTTTTTTGTCAATTTTTATTTTTTTTATTTATTTTCTAAAATAAAAACTACATATCAGATAAGGACGATTCATGCATTAAAATGAGCACCAGGTCCTCGTCCTTAAGAAGGGATACTCCTTTGTCCAAATGCCGTTTGCTCTATTTCATGCATTAAAATGAGCACCAGGTCCTCGTCCTTAAGAAGGGATACTCCTTTGTCCAAATGCCGTTTGCTCTATTTCTTGTAGTTTAGGAGTTGTAGAACACTTTTTGGAGTGGAAGCTGGCCAAAAACATGTGCTTTTTCCGTCATAACTCCCAAACCATACATCCTACAAGGACGATTTATACACCAAATTGTTTCTAATACATATATACACAAGACTGCATATTCAGAAAAATTTTCTGTAATTTGATTTTTTTTCAAGAATCTTGTTAAAATTTTTTACATGAATCATAGTTTTTGACGTGGTTTTTTGCGATTTTTTTGATTTTTTAGCCATAACTTCTAAACCATACATCATAAAAGGACGATTTATGCATCAAAATGTTCCTTAAGCTACTGCCCACAAGACTGTATCCTTAAAATAATTTTAAAAATTAGATTTCATGTTAATTTCATGTGCCCTTTTTTGTCAATTTTCATTTTTTTTATTTATTTTCTAAAATAAAAACTTCATATCAGATAAGGACGATTCATGCATTAAAATGAGCACCAGGTCCTCGTCCTTAAGAAGGGATACTCCTTTGTCCAAATGCCGTTTGCTCTATCTCTTGTAGTTTAGGAGTTGTAGAACACTTTTTGGAGTGGAAGCTGGCCAAAAACATGTGCTTTTTCCGTCATAACTCCCAAACCATACATCCTACAAGGACGATTTATACACCAAATTGTTTCTAATACATATATACACAAGACTGCATATTCAGAAAAAAGTTTTCTGGAATTTGATATTTTTTCAAGAATCTTGTTAAAATTTTTTACATGAATCATAGTTTTTGACGTGGTTTTTTGCGATTTTTTTGATTTTTTAGCCATAACTTCTAAACCATACATCATAAAAGGACGATTTATGCATCAAAATGTTCCTTAAGCTACTGCCCACAAGACTGTATCCTTAAAATAATTTTAAAAATTAGATTTCATGTTAATTTCATGTGCCCTTTTTTGTCAATTTTCATTTTTTTTATTTATTTTCTAAAATAAAAACTACATATCAGATAAGGACGATTCATGCATTAAAATGAGCACCAGGTCCTCGTCCTTAAGAAGGGATACTCCTTTGTCCAAATGCCGTTTGCTCTATTTCTTGTAGTTTAGGAGTTGTAGAACACTTTTTGGAGTGGAAGCTGGCCAAAAACATGTGCTTTTTCCGTCATAACTCCCAAAGCATACATCCTACAAGGACGATTTATACACCAAATTGTTTCTAATACATATATACACAAGACTGCATATTCAGAAAAAGTTTTCTGTAATTTGATTTTTTTTCAAGAATCTTGTTAAAATTTTTTACATGAATCATAGTTTTTGACGTGGTTTTTTGCGATTTTTTTGATTTTTTAGCCATAACTTCTAAACCATACATCATAAAAGGACGATTTATGCATCAAAATGTTTCTTAAGCTACTGCCCACAAGACTGTATCCTTAAAATAATTTTAAAAATTAGATTTCATGTTAATTTCATGTGCCCTTTTTTGTCAATTTTTATTTTTTTTATTTATTTTCTAAAATAAAAACTACATATCAGATAAGGACGATTCATGCATTAAAATGAGCACCAGGTCCTCGTCCTTAAGAAGGGATACTCCTTTGTCCAAATGCCGTTTGCTCTATCTCTTGTAGTTTAGGAGTTGTAGAACACTTTTTGGAGTGGAAGCTGACCAAAAACATGTGCTTTTTCCGTCATAACTCCCAAACCATACATCCTACAAGGACGATTTATACACCAAATTGTTTCTAATACATATATACACAAGACTGCATATTCAGAAAAAAGTTTTCTGGAATTTGATTTTTTTTCAAGAATCTTGTTAAAATTTTTTACATGAATCATAGTTTTTGACGTGGTTTTTTGCGATTTTTTTGATTTTTTAGCCATAACTTCTAAACCATACATCATAAAAGGACGATTTATGCATCAAAATGTTTCTTAAGCTACTGCCCACAAGACTGTATCCTTAAAATAATTTTAAAAATTAGATTTCATGTTAATTTCATGTGCCCTTTTTTGTCAATTTTTATTTTTTTTATTTATTTTCTAAAATAAAAACTACATATCAGATAAGGACGATTCATGCATTAAAATGAGCACCAGGTCCTCGTCCTTAAGAAGGGATACTCCTTTGTCCAAATGCCGTTTGCTCTATCTCTTGTAGTTTAGGAGTTGTAGAACACTTTTTGGAGTGGAAGCTGGCCAAAAACATGTGCTTTTTCCGTCATAACTCCCAAACCATACATCCTACAAGGACGATTTATACACCAAATTGTTTCTAATACATATATACACAAGACTGCATATTCAGAAAAAAGTTTTCTGGAATTTGATTTTTTTCAAGAATCTTGTTAAAATTTTTTACATGTATCATAGTTTTTGACGTGGTTTTTTGCGATTTTTTTGATTTTTTAGCCATAACTTCTAAACTATACATCATAAAAGGACGATTTATGCATCAAAATGTTCCTTAAGCTACTGCCCACAAGACTGTATCCTTAAAATAATTTTAAAAATTAGATTTCATGTTAATTTCATGTGCCCTTTTTTGTCAATTTTCATTTTTTTTATTTATTTTCTAAAATAAAAACTTCATATCAGATAAGGACGATTCATGCATTAAAATGAGCACCAGGTCCTCGTCCTTAAGAAGGGATACTCCTTTGTCCAAATGCCGTTTGCGCTATCTCTTGTAGTTTAGGAGTTGTAGAACACTTTTTGGAGTGGAAGCTGACCAAAAACATGTGCTTTTTCCGTCATAACTCCCAAACCATACATCCTACAAGGACGATTTATACACCAAATTGTTTCTAATACATATATACACAAGACTGCATATTCAGAAAAAAGTTTTCTGGAATTTGATTTTTTTTCAAGAATCTTGTTAAAATTTTTTACATGAATCATAGTTTTTGACGTGGTTTTTTGCGATTTTTTTGATTTTTTAGCCATAACTTCTAAACCATACATCATAAAAGGACGATTTATGCATCAAAATGTTTCTTAAGCTACTGCCCACAAGACTGTATCCTTAAAATAATTTTAAAAATTAGATTTCATGTTAATTTCATGTGCCCTTTTTTGTCAATTTTTATTTTTTTTATTTATTTTCTAAAATAAAAACTACATATCAGATAAGGACGATTCATGCATTAAAATGAGCACCAGGTCCTCGTCCTTAAGAAGGGATACTCCTTTGTCCAAATGCCGTTTGCTCTATCTCTTGTAGTTTAGGAGTTGTAGAACACTTTTTGGAGTGGAAGCTGGCCAAAAACATGTGCTTTTTCCGTCATAACTCCCAAACCATACATCCTACAAGGACGATTTATACACCAAATTGTTTCTAATACATATATACACAAGACTGCATATTCAGAAAAAAGTTTTCTGGAATTTGATTTTTTTTCAAGAATCTTGTTAAAATTTTTTACATGAATCATAGTTTTTGACGTGGTTTTTTGCGATTTTTTTGATTTTTTAGCCATATCTTCTAAACCATACATCATAAAAGGACGATTTATGCATCAAAATGTTCCTTAAGCTACTGCCCACAAGACTGTATCCTTAAAATAATTTTAAAAATTAGATTTCATGTTAATTTCATGTGCCCTTTTTTGTCATCTTTTATTTTTTTTATTTATTTTCTAAAATAAAAACTACATATCAGATAAGGACGATTCATGCATTAAAATGAGCACCAGGTCCTCGTCCTTAAGAAGGGATACTCCTTTGTCCAAATGCCGTTTGCTCTATTTCTTGTAGTTTAGGAGTTGTAGAACACTTTTTGGAGTGGAAGCTGGCCAAAAACATGTGCTTTTTCCGTCATAACTCCCAAAGCATACATCCTACAAGGACGATTTATACACCAAATTGTTTCTAATACATATATACACAAGACTGCATATTCAGAAAAAGTTTTCTGTAATTTGATTTTTTTTCAAGAATCTTGTTAAAATTTTTTACATGAATCATAGTTTTTGACGTGGTTTTTTGCGATTTTTTTGATTTTTTAGCCATAACTTCTAAACCATACATCATAAAAGGACGATTTATGCATCAAAATGTTTCTTAAGCTACTGCCCACAAGACTGTATCCTTAAAATAATTTTAAAAATTAGATTTCATGTTAATTTCATGTGCCCTTTTTTGTCAATTTTTATTTTTTTTATTTATTTTCTAAAATAAAAACTACATATCAGATAAGGACGATTCATGCATTAAAATGAGCACCAGGTCCTCGTCCTTAAGAAGGGATACTCCTTTGTCCAAATGCCGTTTGCTCTATCTCTTGTAGTTTAGGAGTTGTAGAACACTTTTTGGAGTGGAAGCTGACCAAAAACATGTGCTTTTTCCGTCATAACTCCCAAACCATACATCCTACAAGGACGATTTATACACCAAATTGTTTCTAATACATATATACACAAGACTGCATATTCAGAAAAAAGTTTTCTGGAATTTGATTTTTTTTCAAGAATCTTGTTAAAATTTTTTACATGAATCATAGTTTTTGACGTGGTTTTTTGCGATTTTTTTGATTTTTTAGCCATAACTTCTAAACCATACATCATAAAAGGACGATTTATGCATCAAAATGTTTCTTAAGCTACTGCCCACAAGACTGTATCCTTAAAATAATTTTAAAAATTAGATTTCATGTTAATTTCATGTGCCCTTTTTTGTCAATTTTTATTTTTTTTATTTATTTTCTAAAATAAAAACTACATATCAGATAAGGACGATTCATGCATTAAAATGAGCACCAGGTCCTCGTCCTTAAGAAGGGATACTCCTTTGTCCAAATGCCGTTTGCTCTATCTCTTGTAGTTTAGGAGTTGTAGAACACTTTTTGGAGTGGAAGCTGGCCAAAAACATGTGCTTTTTCCGTCATAACTCCCAAACCATACATCCTACAAGGACGATTTATACACCAAATTGTTTCTAATACATATATACACAAGACTGCATATTCAGAAAAAAGTTTTCTGGAATTTGATTTTTTTTCAAGAATCTTGTTAAAATTTTTTACATGAATCATAGTTTTTGACGTGGTTTTTTGCGATTTTTTTGATTTTTTAGCCATAACTTCTAAACCATACATCATAAAAGGACGATTTATGCATCAAAATGTTCCTTAAGCTACTGCCCACAAGACTGTATCCTTAAAATAATTTTAAAAATTAGATTTCATGTTAATTTCATGTGCCCTTTTTTGTCATCTTTTATTTTTTTTATTTATTTTCTAAAATAAAAACTACATATCAGATAAGGACGATTCATGCATTAAAATGAGCACCAGGTCCTCGTCCTTAAGAAGGGATACTCCTTTGTCCAAATGCCGTTTGCTCTATTTCTTGTAGTTTAGGAGTTGTAGAACACTTTTTGGAGTGGAAGCTGGCCAAAAACATGTGCTTTTTCCGTCATAACTCCCAAAGCATACATCCTACAAGGACGATTTATACACCAAATTGTTTCTAATACATATATACACAAGACTGCATATTCAGAAAAAGTTTTCTGTAATTTGATTTTTTTTCAAGAATCTTGTTAAAATTTTTTACATGAATCATAGTTTTTGACGTGGTTTTTTGCGATTTTTTTGATTTTTTAGCCATAACTTCTAAACCATACATCATAAAAGGACAATTTATGCATCAAAATGTTTCTTAAGCTACTGCCCACAAGACTGTATCCTTAAAATAATTTTAAAAATTAGATTTCATGTTAATTTCATGTGCCCTTTTTTGTCAATTTTTATTTTTTTTATTTATTTTCTAAAATAAAAACTACATATCAGATAAGGACGATTCATGCATTAAAATGAGCACCAGGTCCTCGTCCTTAAGAAGGGATACTCCTTTGTCCAAATGCCGTTTGCTCTATCTCTTGTAGTTTAGGAGTTGTAGAACACTTTTTGGAGTGGAAGCTGACCAAAAACATGTGCTTTTTCCGTCATAACTCCCAAACCATACATCCTACAAGGACGATTTATACACCAAATTGTTTCTAATACATATATACACAAGACTGCATATTCAGAAAAAAGTTTTCTGGAATTTGATTTTTTTTCAAGAATCTTGTTAAAATTTTTTACATGAATCATAGTTTTTGACGTGGTTTTTTGCGATTTTTTTGATTTTTTAGCCATAACTTCTAAACCATACATCATAAAAGGACGATTTATGCATCAAAATGTTTCTTAAGCTACTGCCCACAAAACTGTATCCTTAAAATAATTTTAAAAATTAGATTTCATGTTAATTTCATGTGCCCTTTTTTGTCAATTTTTATTTTTTTTATTTATTTTCTAAAATAAAAACTACATATCAGATAAGGACGATTCATGCATTAAAATGAGCACCAGGTCCTCGTCCTTAAGAAGGGATACTCCTTTGTCCAAATGCCGTTTGCTCTATCTCTTGTAGTTTAGGAGTTGTAGAACACTTTTTGGAGTGGAAGCTGGCCAAAAACATGTGCTTTTTCCGTCATAACTCCCAAACCATACATCCTACAAGGACGATTTATACACCAAATTGTTTCTAATACATATATACACAAGACTGCATATTCAGAAAAAAGTTTTCTGGAATTTGATTTTTTTCAAGAATCTTGTTAAAATTTTTTACATGTATCATAGTTTTTGACGTGGTTTTTTGCGATTTTTTTGATTTTTTAGCCATAACTTCTAAACTATACATCATAAAAGGACGATTTATGCATCAAAATGTTCCTTAAGCTACTGCCCACAAGACTGTATCCTTAAAATAATTTTAAAAATTAGATTTCATGTTAATTTCATGTGCCGTTTTTTGTCAATTTTCATTTTTTTTATTTATTTTCTAAAATAAAAACTTCATATCAGATAAGGACGATTCATGCATTAAAATGAGCACCAGGTCCTCGTCCTTAAGAAGGGATACTCCTTTGTCCAAATGCCGTTTGCTCTATCTCTTGTAGTTTAGGAGTTGTAGAACACTTTTTGGAGTGGAAGCTGACCAAAAACATGTGCTTTTTCCGTCATAACTCCCAAACCATACATCCTACAAGGACGATTTATACACCAAATTGTTTCTAATACATATATACACAAGACTGCATATTCAGAAAAAAGTTTTCTGGAATTTGATTTTTTTTCAAGAATCTTGTTAAAATTTTTTACATGAATCATAGTTTTTGACGTGGTTTTTTGCGATTTTTTTGATTTTTTAGCCATAACTTCTAAACCATACATCATAAAAGGACGATTTATGCATCAAAATGTTCCTTAAGCTACTGCCCACAAGACTGTATCCTTAAAATAATTTTAAAAATTAGATTTCATGTTAATTTCATGTGCCCTTTTTTGTCAATTTTTATTTTTTTTATTTATTTTCTAAAATAAAAACTACATATCAGATAAGGACGATTCATGCATTAAAATGAGCACCAGGTCCTCGTCCTTAAGAAGGGATACTCCTTTGTCCAAATGCCGTTTGCTCTATCTCTTGTAGTTTAGGAGTTGTAGAACACTTTTTGGAGTGGAAGCTGGCCAAAAACATGTGCTTTTTCCGTCATAACTCCCAAACCATACATCCTACAAGGACGATTTATACACCAAATTGTTTCTAATACATATATACACAAGACTGCATATTCAGAAAAAAGTTTTCTGGAATTTGATTTTTTTTCAAGAATCTTGTTAAAATTTTTTACATGAATCATAGTTTTTGACGTGGTTTTTTTGCGATTTTTTTGATTTTTTAGCCATATCTTCTAAACCATACATCATAAAAGGACGATTTATGCATCAAAATGTTCCTTAAGCTACTGCCCACAAGACTGTATCCTTAAAATAATTTTAAAAATTAGATTTCATGTTAATTTCATGTGCCCTTTTTTGTCATCTTTTATTTTTTTTATTTATTTTCTAAAATAAAAACTACATATCAGATAAGGACGATTCATGCATTAAAATGAGCACCAGGTCCTCGTCCTTAAGAAGGGATACTCCTTTGTCCAAATGCCGTTTGCTCTATTTCTTGTAGTTTAGGAGTTGTAGAACACTTTTTGGAGTGGAAGCTGGCCAAAAACATGTGCTTTTTCCGTCATAACTCCCAAAGCATACATCCTACAAGGACGATTTATACACCAAATTGTTTCTAATACATATATACACAAGACTGCATATTCAGAAAAAGTTTTCTGGAATTTGATTTTTTTTCAAGAATCTTGTTAAAATTTTTTACATGAATCATAGTTTTTGACGTGGTTTTTTGCGATTTTTTTGATTTTTTAGCCATAACTTCTAAACCATACATCATAAAAGGACGATTTATGCATCAAAATGTTCCTTAAGCTACTGCCCACAAGACTGTATCCTTAAAATAATTTTAAAAATTAGATTTCATGTTAATTTCATGTGCCCTTTTTTGTCAATTTTCATTTTTTTTATTTATTTTCTAAAATAAAAACTTCATATCAGATAAGGACGATTCATGCATTAAAATGAGCACCAGGTCCTCGTCCTTAAGAAGGGATACTCCTTTGTCCAAATGCCGTTTGCTCTATCTCTTGTAGTTTAGGAGTTGTAGAACACTTTTTGGAGTGGAAGCTGGCCAAAAACATGTGCTTTTTCCGTCATAACTCCCAAACCATACATCCTACAAGGACGATTTATACACCAAATTGTTTCTAATACATATATACACAAGACTGCATATTCAGAAAAAAGTTTTCTGGAATTTGATTTTTTTTCAAGAATCTTGTTAAAATTTTTTACATGAATCATAGTTTTTGACGTGGTTTTTTGCGATTTTTTTGATTTTTTAGCCATATCTTCTAAACCATACATCATAAAAGGACGATTTATGCATCAAAATGTTCCTTAAGCTACTGCCCACAAGACTGTATCCTTAAAATAATTTTAAAAATTAGATTTCATGTTAATATCATGTGCCCTTTTTTGTCATCTTTTATTTTTTTTATTTATTTTCTAAAATAAAAACTACATATCAGATAAGGACGATTCATGCATTAAAATGAGCACCAGGTCCTCGTCCTTAAGAAGGGATACTCCTTTGTCCAAATGCCGTTTGCTCTATTTCTTGTAGTTTAGGAGTTGTAGAACACTTTTTGGAGTGGAAGCTGGCCAAAAACATGTGCTTTTTCCGTCATAACTCCCAAACCATACATCCTACAAGGACGATTTATACACCAAATTGTTTCTAATACATATATACACAAGACTGCATATTCAGAAAAAAGTTTTCTGGAATTTGATTTTTTTTCAAGAATCTTGTTAAAATTTTTTACATGAATCATAGTTTTTGACGTGGTTTTTTGCGATTTTTTTGATTTTTTAGCCATAACTTCTAAACCATACATCATAAAAGGACGATTTATGCATCAAAATGTTCCTTAAGCTACTGCCCACAAGACTGTATCCTTAAAATAATTTTAAAAATTAGATTTCATGTTAATTTCATGTGCCCTTTTTTGTCAATTTTCATTTTTTTTATTTATTTTCTAAAATAAAAACTACATATCAGATAAGGACGATTCATGCATTAAAATGAGCACCAGGTCCTCGTCCTTAAGAAGGGATACTCCTTTGTCCAAATGCCGTTTGCTCTATTTCTTGTAGTTTAGGAGTTGTAGAACACTTTTTGGAGTGGAAGCTGGCCAAAAACATGTGCTTTTTCCGTCATAACTCCCAAACCATACATCCTACAAGGACGATTTATACACCAAATTGTTTCTAATACATATATACACAAGACTGCATATTTAGAAAAAAGTTTTCTGGAATTTGATTTTTTTTCAAGAATCTTGTTAAAATTTTTTACATGAATCATAGTTTTTGACGTGGTTTTTGCGATTTTTTTGATTTTTTAGCCATAACTTCTAAACCATACATCATAAAAGGACGATTTATGCATCAAAATGTTCCTTAAGCTACTGCCCACAAGACTGTATCCTTAAAATAATTTTAAAAATTAGATTTCATGTTAATTTCATGTGCCCTTTTTTGTCAATTTTCATTTTTTTTATTTATTTTCTAAAATAAAAACTACATATCAGATAAGGACGATTCATGCATTAAAATGAGCACCAGGTCCTCGTCCTTAAGAAGGGATACTCCTTTGTCCAAATGCCGTTTGCTCTATCTCTTGTAGTTTAGGAGTTGTAGAACACTTTTTGGAGTGGAAGCTGGCCAAAAACATGTGCTTTTTCCGTCATAACTCCCAAACCATACATCCTACAAGGACGATTTATACACCAAATTGTTTCTAATACATATATACACAAGACTGCATATTCAGAAAAAAGTTTTCTGGAATTTGATTTTTTTTCAAGAATCTTGTTAAAATTTTTTACATGAATCATAGTTTTTGACGTGGTTTTTTGCGATTTTTTTGATTTTTTAGCCATAACTTCTAAACCATACATCATAAAAGGACGATTTATGCATCAAAATGTTCCTTAAGCTACTGCCCACAAGACTGTATCCTTAAAATAATTTTAAAAATTAGATTTCATGTTAATTTCATGTGCCCTTTTTTGTCATCTTTTATTTTTTTTATTTATTTTCTAAAATAAAAACTACATATCAGATAAGGACGATTCATGCATTAAAATGAGCACCAGGTCCTCGTCCTTAAGAAGGGATACTCCTTTGTCCAAATGCCGTTTGCTCTATTTCTTGTAGTTTAGGAGTTGTAGAACACTTTTTGGAGTGGAAGCTGGCCAAAAACATGTGCTTTTTCCGTCATAACTCCCAAACCATACATCCTACAAGGACGATTTATACACCAAATTGTTTCTAATACATATATACACAAGACTGCATATTCAGAAAAAAGTTTTCTGGAATTTGATTTTTTTTCAAGAATCTTGTTAAAATTTTTTACATGAATCATAGTTTTTGACGTGGTTTTTTGCGATTTTTTTGATTTTTTAGCCATAACTTCTAAACCATACATCATAAAAGGACGATTTATGCATCAAAATGTTCCTTAAGCTACTGCCCACAAGACTGTATCCTTAAAATAATTTTAAAAATTAGATTTCATGTTAATTTCATGTGCCCTTTTTTGTCATCTTTTATTTTTTTTATTTATTTTCTAAAATAAAAACTACATATCAGATAAGGACGATTCATGCATTAAAATGAGCACCAGGTCCTCGTCCTTAAGAAGGGATACTCCTTTGTCCAAATGCCGTTTGCTCTATTTCTTGTAGTTTAGGAGTTGTAGAACACTTTTTGGAGTGGAAGCTGGCCAAAAACATGTGCTTTTTCCGTCATAACTCCCAAACCATACATCCTACAAGGACGATTTATACACCAAATTGTTTCTAATACATATATACACAAGACTGCATATTCAGAAAAAAGGTTTTCTGGAATTTGATTTTTTTTCAAGAATCTTGTTAAAATTTTTTACATGAATCATAGTTTTTGACGTGGTTTTTTGCGATTTTTTTGATTTTTTAGCCATAACTTCTAAACCATACATCATAAAAGGACGATTTATGCATCAAAATGTTCCTTAAGCTACTGCCCACAAGACTGTATCCTTAAAATAATTTTAAAAATTAGATTTCATGTTAATTTCATGTGCCCTTTTTTGTCAATTTTCATTTTTTTTATTTATTTTCTAAAATAAAAACTTCATATCAGATAAGGACGATTCATGCATTAAAATGAGCACCAGGTCCTCGTCCTTAAGAAGGGATACTCCTTTGTCCAAATGCCGTTTGCTCTATCTCTTGTAGTTTAGGAGTTGTAGAACACTTTTTGGAGTGGAAGCTGGCCAAAAACATGTGCTTTTTCCGTCATAACTCCCAAACCATACATCCTACAAGGACGATTTATACACCAAATTGTTTCTAATACATATATACACAAGACTGCATATTCAGAAAAAAGTTTTCTGGAATTTGATTTTTTTTCAAGAATCTTGTTAAAATTTTTTACATGAATCATAGTTTTTGACGTGGTTTTTTGCGATTTTTTTGATTTTTTAGCCATATCTTCTAAACCATACATCATAAAAGGACAATTTATGCATCAAAATGTTCCTTAAGCTACTGCCCACAAGACTGTATCCTTAAAATAATTTTAAAAATTAGATTTCATGTTAATTTCATGTGCCCTTTTTTGTCATCTTTTATTTTTTTTATTTATTTTCTAAAATAAAAACTACATATCAGATAAGGACGATTCATGCATTAAAATGAGCACCAGGTCCTCGTCCTTAAGAAGGGATACTCCTTTGTCCAAATGCCGTTTGCTCTATTTCTTGTAGTTTAGGAGTTGTAGAACACTTTTTGGAGTGGAAGCTGGCCAAAAACATGTGCTTTTTCCGTCATAACTCCCAAACCATACATCCTACAAGGACGATTTATACACCAAATTGTTTCTAATACATATATACACAAGACTGCATATTCAGAAAAAAGTTTTCTGGAATTTGATTTTTTTTCAAGAATCTTGTTAAAATTTTTTACATGAATCATAGTTTTTGACGTGGTTTTTTGCGATTTTTTTGATTTTTTAGCCATAACTTCTAAACCATACATCATAAAAGGACGATTTATGCATCAAAATGTTCCTTAAGCTACTGCCCACAAGACTGTATCCTTAAAATAATTTTAAAAATTAGATTTCATGTTAATTTCATGTGCCCTTTTTTGTCAATTTTAATTTTTTTTATTTATTTTCTAAAATAAAAACTACATATCAGATAAGGACGATTCATGCATTAAAATGAGCACCAGGTCCTCGTCCTTAAGAAGGGATACTGCTTTGTCCAAATGCCGTTTGCTCTATTTCTTGTAGTTTAGGAGTTGTAGAACACTTTTTGGAGTGGAAGCTGGCCAAAAACATGTGCTTTTTCCGTCATAACTCCCAAACCATACATCCTACAAGGACGATTTATACACCAAATTGTTTCTAATACATATATACACAAGACTGCATATTCAGAAAAAAGTTTTCTGGAATTTGATTTTTTTTCAAGAATCTTGTTAAAATTTTTTACATGAATCATAGTTTTTGACGTGGTTTTTTGCGATTTTTTTGATTTTTTAGCCATAACTTCTAAACCATACATCATAAAAGGACGATTTATGCATCAAAATGTTCCTTAAGCTACTGCCCACAAGACTGTATCCTTAAAATAATTTTAAAAATTAGATTTCATGTTAATTTCATGTGCCCTTTTTTGTCAATTTTCATTTTTTTTATTTATTTTCTAAAATAAAAACTACATATCAGATAAGGACGATTCATGCATTAAAATGAGCACCAGGTCCTCGTCCTTAAGAAGGGATACTCCTTTGTCCAAATGCCGTTTGCTCTATTTCTTGTAGTTTAGGAGTTGTAGAACACTTTTTGGAGTGGAAGCTGGCCAAAAACATGTGCTTTTTCCGTCATAACTCCCAAACCATACATCCTACAAGGACGATTTATACACCAAATTGTTTCTAATACATATATACACAAGACTGCATATTCAGAAAAAAGTTTTCTGGAATTTGATTTTTTTTCAAGAATCTTGTTAAAATTTTTTACATGAATCATAGTTTTTGACGTGGTTTTTTGCGATTTTTTTGATTTTTTAGCCATATCTTCTAAACCATACATCATAAAAGGACGATTTATGCATCAAAATGTTCCTTAAGCTACTGCCCACAAGACTGTATCCTTAAAATAATTTTAAAAATTAGATTTCATGTTAATTTCATGTGCCCTTTTTTGTCAATTTTCATTTTTTTTATTTATTTTCTAAAATAAAATCTACATATCAGATAAGGACGATTCATGCATTAAAATGAGCACCAGGTCCTCGTCCTTAAGAAGGGATACTCCTTTGTCCAAATGCCGTTTGCTCTATCTCTTGTAGTTTAGGAGTTGTTGAACATTTTTTGGAGTGGAAGCTGGCCAAAAACATGTGCTTTTTCCGTCATACCTCCCAAACCATACATCCTACAAGGACGATTTATACACCAAATTGTTTCTAATACATATATACACAAGACTGCATATTCAGAAAAAAGTTTTCTGGAATTTGATTTTTTTTCAAGAATCTTGTTAAAATTTTTTACATGAATCATAGTTTTTGACGTGGTTTTTTGCGATTTTTTTGATTTTTTAGCCATAACTTCTAAACCATACATCATAAAAGGACGATTTATGCATCAAAATGTTCCTTAAGCTACTGCCCACAAGACTGTATCCTTAAAATAATTTTAAAAATTAGATTTCATGTTAATTTCATGTGCCCTTTTTTGTCATCTTTTATTTTTTTTATTTATTTTCTAAAATAAAAACTACATATCAGATAAGGACGATTCATGCATTAAAATGAGCACCAGGTCCTCGTCCTTAAGAAGGGATACTCCTTTGTCCAAATGCCGTTTGCTCTATTTCTTGTAGTTTAGGAGTTGTAGAACACTTTTTGGAATGGAAGCTGGCCAAAAACATGTGCTTTTTCCGTCATAACTCCCAAACCATACATCCTACAAGGACGATTTATACACCAAATTGTTTCTAATACATATATACACAAGACTGCATATTCAGAAAAAAGTTTTCTGGAATTTGATTTTTTTTCAAGAATCTTGTTAAAATTTTTTACATGAATCATAGTTTTTGACGTGGTTTTTTGCGATTTTTTTGATTTTTTAGCCATAACTTCTAAACCATACATCATAAAAGGACGATTTATGCATCAAAATGTTCCTTAAGCTACTGCCCACAAGACTGTATCCTTAAAATAATTTTAAAAATTAGATTTCATGTTAATTTCATGTGCCCTTTTTTGTCAATTTTCATTTTTTTTATTTATTTTCTAAAATAAAATCTACATATCAGATAAGGACGATTCATGCATTAAAATGAGCACCAGGTCCTCGTCCTTAAGAAGGGATACTCCTTTGTCCAAATGCCGTTTGCTCTATCTCTTGTAGTTTAGGAGTTGTTGAACATTTTTTGGAGTGGAAGCTGGCCAAAAACATGTGCTTTTTCCGTCATACCTCCCAAACCATACATCCTACAAGGACGATTTATACACCAAATTGTTTCTAATACATATATACACAAGACTGCATATTCAGAAAAAAGTTTTCTGGAATTTGATTTTTTTTCAAGAATCTTGTTAAAATTTTTTACATGAATCATAGTTTTTGACGTGGTTTTTTGCGATTTTTTTGATTTTTTAGCCATAACTTCTAAACCATACATCATAAAAGGACGATTTATGCATCAAAATGTTCCTTAAGCTACTGCCCACAAGACTGTATCCTTAAAATAATTTTAAAAATTAGATTTCATGTTAATTTCATGTGCCCTTTTTTGTCATCTTTTATTTTTTTTATTTATTTTCTAAAATAAAAACTACATATCAGATAAGGACGATTCATGCATTAAAATGAGCACCAGGTCCTCGTCCTTAAGAAGGGATACTCCTTTGTCCAAATGCCGTTTGCTCTATCTCTTGTAGTTTAGGAGTTGTAGAACATTTTTTGGAGTGGAAGCTGGCCAAAAACATGTGCTTTTTCCGTCATAACTCCCAAACCATACATCCTACAAGGACGATTTATACACCAAATTGTTTCTAATACATATATACACAAGACTGCATATTCAGAAAAAAGTTTTCTGGAATTTGATTTTTTTTCAAGAATCTTGTTAAAATTTTTTACATGAATCATAGTTTTTGACGTGGTTTTTTGCGATTTTTTTGATTTTTTAGCCATAACTTCTAAACCATACATCATAAAAGGACGATTTATGCATCAAAATGTTCCTTAAGCTACTGCCCACAAGACTGTATCCTTAAAATAATTTTAAAAATTAGATTTCATGTTAATTTCATGTGCCCTTTTTTGTCATCTTTTATTTTTTTTATTTATTTTCTAAAATAAAAACTACATATCAGATAAGGACGATTCATGCATTAAAATGAGCACCAGGTCCTCGTCCTTAAGAAGGGATACTCCTTTGTCCAAATGCCGTTTGCTCTATCTCTTGTAGTTTAGGAGTTGTAGAACATTTTTTGGAGTGGAAGCTGGCCAAAAACATGTGCTTTTTCCGTCATAACTCCCAAACCATACATCCTACAAGGACGATTTATACACCAAATTGTTTCTAATACATATATACACAAGACTGCATATTCAGAAAAAAGTTTTCTGGAATTTGATTTTTTTTCAAGAATCTTGTTAAAATTTTTTACATGAATCATAGTTTTTGACGTGGTTTTTTGCGATTTTTTTGATTTTTTAGCCATAACTTCTAAACCATACATCATAAAAGGACGATTTATGCATCAAAATGTTCCTTAAGCTACTGCCCACAAGACTGTATCCTTAAAATAATTTTAAAAATTAGATTTCATGTTAATTTCATGTGCCCTTTTTTGTCAATTTTCATTTTTTTTATTTATTTTCTAAAATAAAAACTACATATCAGATAAGGACGATTCATGCATTAAAATGAGCACCAGGTCCTCGTCCTTAAGAAGGGATACTCCTTTGTCCAAATGCCGTTTGCTCTATTTCTTGTAGTTTAGGAGTTGTAGAACACTTTTTGGAGTGGAAGCTGGCCAAAAACATGTGCTTTTTCCGTCATAACTCCCAAACCATACATCCTACAAGGACGATTTATACACCAAATTGTTTCTAATACATATATACACAAGATTGCATATTCAGAAAAAAGTTTTCTGGAATTTGATTTTTTTTCAAGAATCTTGTTAAAATTTTTTACATGAATCATAGTTTTTGACGTGGTTTTTTGCGATTTTTTTGATTTTTTAGCCATAACTTCTAAACCATACATCATAAAAGGACGATTTATGCATCAAAATGTTCCTTAAGCTACTGCCCACAAGACTGTATCCTTAAAATAATTTTAAAAATTAGATTTCATGTTAATTTCATGTGCCCTTTTTTGTCAATTTTCATTTTTTTATTTATTTTCTAAAATAAAAACTACATATCAGATAAGGACGATTCATGCATTAAAATGAGCACCAGGTCCTCGTCCTTAAGAAGGGATACTCCTTTGTCCAAATGCCGTTTGCTCTATTTCTTGTAGTTTAGGAGTTGTAGAACACTTTTTGGAGTGGAAGCTGGCCAAAACATGTGCTTTTTCCGTCATAACTCCCAAACCATACATCCTACAAGGACGATTTATACACCAAATTGTTTCTAATACATATATACACAAGACTGCATATTCAGAAAAAAGTTTTCTGGAATTTGATTTTTTTTCAAGAATCTTGTTAAAATTTTTTACATGAATCATAGTTTTTGACGTGGTTTTTTGCGATTTTTTTGATTTTTTAGCCATATCTTCTAAACCATACATCATAAAAGGACGATTTATGCATCAAAATGTTCCTTAAGCTACTGCCCACAAGACTGTATCCTTAAAATAATTTTAAAAATTAGATTTCATGTTAATTTCATGTGCCCTTTTTTGTCAATTTTCATTTTTTTTATTTATTTTCTAAAATAAAATCTACATATCAGATAAGGACGATTCATGCATTAAAATGAGCACCAGGTCCTCGTCCTTAAGAAGGGATATTCCTTTGTCCAAATGCCGTTTGCTCTATCTCTTGTAGTTTAGGAGTTGTAGAACATTTTTTGGAGTGGAAGCTGGCCAAAAACATGTGCTTTTTCCGTCATAACTCCCAAACCATACATCCTACAAGGACGATTTATACACCAAATTGTTTCTAATACATATATACACAAGACTGCATATTCAGAAAAAAGTTTTCTGGAATTTGATTTTTTTTCAAGAATCTTGTTAAAATTTTTTACATGAATCATAGTTTTTGACGTGGTTTTTTGCGATTTTTTTGATTTTTTAGCCATAACTTCTAAACCATACATCATAAAAGGACGATTTATGCATCAAAATGTTCCTTAAGCTACTGCCCACAAGACTGTATCCTTAAAATAATTTTAAAAATTAGATTTCATGTTAATTTCATGTGCCCTTTTTTGTCAATTTTCATTTTTTTTATTTATTTTCTAAAATAAAAACTACATATCAGATAAGGACGATTCATGCATTAAAATGAGCACCAGGTCCTCGTCCTTAAGAAGGGATACTCCTTTGTCCAAATGCCGTTTGCTCTATTTCTTGTAGTTTAGGAGTTGTAGAACACTTTTTGGAGTGGAAGCTGGCCAAAAACATGTGCTTTTTCCGTCATAACTCCCAAACCATACATCCTACAAGGACGATTTATACACCAAAGCTACTGCCCACAAGACTGTATCCTTAAAATAATTTTAAAAATTAGATTTCATGTTAATTTCATGTGCCCTTTTTTGTCAATTTTCATTTTTTTTATTTATTTTCTAAAATAAAAACTACATATCAGATAAGGACGATTCATGCATTAAAATGAGCACCAGGTCCTCGTCCTTAAGAAGGGATACTCCTTTGTCCAAATGCCGTTTGCTCTATCTCTTGTAGTTTAGGAGTTGTAGAACACTTTTTGGAGTGGAAGCTGGCCAAAAACATGTGCTTTTTCCGTCATAACTCCCAAACCATACATCCTACAAGGACGATTTATACACCAAATTGTTTCTAATACATATATACACAAGACTGCATATTCAGAAAAAAGTTTTCTGGAATTTGATTTTTTTTCAAGAATCTTGTTAAAATTTTTTACATGAATCATAGTTTTTGACGTGGTTTTTTGCGATTTTTTTGATTTTTTAGCCATAACTTCTAAACCATACATCATAAAAGGACGATTTATGCATCAAAATGTTCCTTAAGCTACTGCCCACAAGACTGTATCCTTAAAATAATTTAAAAAATTAGATTTCATGTTAATTTCATGTGCCCTTTTTTGTCAATTTTCATTTTTTTTATTTATTTTCTAAAATAAAAACTACATATCAGATAAGGACGATTCATGCATTAAAATGAGCACCAGGTCCTCGTCCTTAAGAAGGGATACTCCTTTGTCCAAATGCCGTTTGCTCTATCTCTTGTAGTTTAGGAGTTGTAGAACACTTTTTGGAGTGGAAGCTGGCCAAAAACATGTGCTTTTTCCGTCATAACTCCCAAACCATACATCCTACAAGGACGATTTATACACCAAATTGTTTCTAATACATATATACACAAGACTGCATATTCAGAAAAAAGTTTTCTGGAATTTGATTTTTTTTCAAGAATCTTGTTAAAATTTTTTACATGAATCATAGTTTTTGACGTGGTTTTTTGCGATTTTTTTGATTTTTTAGCCATAACTTCTAAACCATACATCATAAAAGGACGATTTATGCATCAAAATGTTCCTTAAGCTACTGCCCACAAGACTGTATCCTTAAAATAATTTTAAAAATTAGATTTCATGTTAATTTCATGTGCCCTTTTTTGTCATCTTTTATTTTTTTTATTTATTTTCTAAAATAAAAACTACATATCAGATAAGGACGATTCATGCATTAAAATGAGCACCAGGTCCTCGTCCTTAAGAAGGGATACTCCTTTGTCCAAATGCCGTTTGCTCTATTTCTTGTAGTTTAGGAGTTGTAGAACACTTTTTGGAGTGGAAGCTGGCCAAAAACATGTGCTTTTTCCGTCATAACTCCCAAACCATACATCCTACAAGGACGATTTATACACCAAATTGTTTCTAATACATATATACACAAGACTGCATATTCAGAAAAAAGTTTTCTGGAATTTGATTTTTTTTCAAGAATCTTGTTAAAATTTTTTACATGAATCATAGTTTTTGACGTGTTTTTTGCGATTTTTTTGATTTTTTAGCCATAACTTCTAAACCATACATCATAAAAGGACGATTTATGCATCAAAATGTTCCTTAAGCTACTGCCCACAAGACTGTATCCTTAAAATAATTTTAAAAATTAGATTTCATGTTAATTTCATGTGCCCTTTTTTGTCATCTTTTATTTTTTTTATTTATTTTCTAAAATAAAAACTACATATCAGATAAGGACGATTCATGCATTAAAATGAGCACCAGGTCCTCGTCCTTAAGAAGGGATACTCCTTTGTCCAAATGCCGTTTGCTCTATTTCTTGTAGTTTAGGAGTTGTAGAACACTTTTTGGAGTGGAAGCTGGCCAAAAACATGTGCTTTTTCCGTCATAACTCCCAAACCATACATCCTACAAGGACGATTTATACACCAAATTGTTTCTAATACATATATACACAAGACTGCATATTCAGAAAAAAGTTTTCTGGAATTTGATTTTTTTTCAAGAATCTTGTTAAAATTTTTTACATGAATCATAGTTTTTGACGTGGTTTTTTGCGATTTTTTTGATTTTTTAGCCATAACTTCTAAACCATACATCATAAAAGGACGATTTATGCATCAAAATGTTCCTTAAGCTACTGCCCACAAGACTGTATCCTTAAAATAATTTTAAAAATTAGATTTCATGTTAATTTTATGTGCCCTTTTTTGTCATCTTTTATTTTTTTTATTTATTTTCTAAAATAAAAACTACATATCAGATAAGGACGATTCATGCATTAAAATGAGCACCAGGTCCTCGTCCTTAAGAAGGGATACTCCTTTGTCCAAATGCCGTTTGCTCTATTTCTTGTAGTTTAGGAGTTGTAGAACACTTTTTGGAGTGGAAGCTGGCCAAAAACATGTGCTTTTTCCGTCATAACTCCCAAACCATACATCCTACAAGGACGATTTATACACCAAATTGTTTCTAATACATATATACACAAGACTGCATATTCAGAAAAATTTTTCTGTAATTTGATTTTTTTTCAAGAATCTTGTTAAAATTTTTTACATGAATCATAGTTTTTGACGTGGTTTTTTGCGATTTTTTTGATTTTTTAGCCATAACTTCTAAACCATACATCATAAAAGGACGACTTATGCATCAAAATGTTCCTTAAGCTACTGCCCACAAGACTGTATCCTTAAAATAATTTTAAAAATTAGATTTCATGTTAATTTCATGTGCCCTTTTTTGTCATCTTTTATTTTTTTTATTTATTTTCTAAAATAAAAACTACATATCAGATAAGGACGATTCATGCATTAAAATGAGCACCAGGTCCTCGTCCTTAAGAAGGGATACTCCTTTGTCCAAATGCAGTTTGCTCTATCTCTTGTAGTTTAGGAGTTGTAGAACATTTTTTGGAGTGGAAGCTGGCCAAAAACATGTGCTTTGTCGTCATAACTCCCAAACCATACATCCTACAAGGACGATTTATACACCAAATTGTTTCTAATACATATATACACAAGACTGCATATTCAGAAAAAAGTTTTCTGGAATTTGATTTTTTTTCAAGAATCTTGTTAAAATTTTTTACATGAATCATAGTTTTTGACGTGGTTTTTTGCGATTTTTTTGATTTTTTAGCCATAACTTCTAAACCATACATCATAAAAGGACGATTTATGCATCAAAATGTTCCTTAAGCTACTGCCCACAAGACTGTATCCTTAAAATAATTTTAAAAATTAGATTTCATGTTAATTTCATGTGCCCTTTTTTGTCAATTTTCATTTTTTTTATTTATTTTCTAAAATAAAAACTACATATCAGATAAGGACGATTCATGCATTAAAATGAGCACCAGGTCCTCGTCCTTAAGAAGGGATACTCCTTTGTCCAAATGCCGTTTGCTCTATCTCTTGTAGTTTAGGAGTTGTAGAACACTTTTTGGAGTGGAAGCTGGCCAAAAACATGTGCTTTTTCCGTCATAACTCCCAAACCATACATCCTACAAGGACGATTTATACACCAAATTGTTTCTAATACATATATACACAAGACTGCATATTCAGAAAAAAGTTTTCTGGAATTTGATTTTTTTTCAAGAATCTTGTTAAAATTTTTTACATGAATCATAGTTTTTGACGTGATTTTTTGCGATTTTTTTGATTTTTTAGCCATAACTTCTAAACCATACATCATAAAAGGACGATTTATGCATCAAAATGTTTCTTAAGCTACTGCCCACAAGACTGTATCCTTAAAATAATTTTAAAAATTAGATTTCATGTTAATTTCATGTGCCCTTTTTTGTCATCTTTTATTTTTTTTATTTATTTTCTAAAATAAAAACTACATATCAGATAAGGACGATTCATGCATTAAAATGAGCACCAGGTCCTCGTCCTTAAGAAGGGATACTCCTTTGTCCAAATGCCGTTTGCTCTATTTCTTGTAGTTTAGGAGTTGTAGAACACTTTTTGGAGTGGAAGCTGGCCAAAAACATGTGCTTTTTCCGTCATAACTCCCAAACCATACATCCTACAAGGACGATTTATACACCAAATTGTTTCTAATACATATATACACAAGACTGCATATTCAGAAAAATTTTTCTGTAATTTGATTTTTTTTCAAGAATCTTGTTAAAATTTTTTACATGAATCATAGTTTTTGACGTGGTTTTTTGCGATTTTTTTGATTTTTTTGCCATAACTTCTAAACCATACATCATAAAAGGACGACTTATGCATCAAAATGTTCCTTAAGCTACTGCCCACAAGACTGTATCCTTAAAATAATAGTTTATATTTATATGTACCAATCAAAAAATTTTATCGGCAATTTAACCTACCCTGGTATAATTCTCGATTACTACATCTAAAAAATTTAAGAAATAGAGCTCATAAATAATTTAAGAGATCAAATGATGATGTTGATAAAGCAAATTTTATTTTACGTCGTAAGGAATTTGACTTTCTTTCTAACTTCTTATATAAAAAGTATTTGAATTCTATCGAATCTGGAATAAAGTCAAATCCTAAATCTTTCTGGGTATTTATTGATTCCAAACGTAAATCTCATGGACTTCCGAAATCTATGGAGTACAAAAACAAATCTTCGAATAGTTCACAAGAATCTTGCGAACTGTTTGCAGACTTCTTTGGGTCTGTTTTCAATAATGCTGCATTGCCAAATAACCATGATGATTTCTCAAACATTACCCAAATTGTAAATATGTCAAGCATGACAATTTCATACGAAGAAGTCTTTGAAGTTTTGCGAGGTTTGGACACGAACAAAGGTGCTGGTTTTGATTTGCTTCCTCCGGTGTTTTTTAAGAAATGCGCTTCGACACTTTTTGTTGCTTTAGCGCTCATATTTAATAAATCACTCTCTTCTGGTATATTCTTAGATGAATGGAAAACTGCATTTATATCTCCAATTTTTAAATCTGGTCAAAAATTTTTAATAGAAAACTATAGACCGATTGTTAAGCTATCAGTTATTCCTAAGATTTTAGACAAGATTGTTAATATGAGACTGTTTTCTGAGATCAAAAATTATATTGTAACGCAACAACATGGTTTTTTCGCGGGTAGATCAACGTGCACTAATCTTACAATTTTTACAAATTTTTGTATCAATTCTGTCGAAAATGGCTTGCAAGTTGATGTTCTCTATACCGACTTCGTTAAAGCATTTGATAGTTTGGTTCATTCGATACTACTGCCAAAACTTGAAAAATTGGGACTTCATTCCGTATTTTTGGAATGGATTTCTTCCTATTTATCGAATCGACAATTAGTTGTTAGAATTGATAACAAGTATTCAAACCCGATTGTTGTTAATTCAGGCGTGCCTCAAGGTAGTCACTTAGGTCCCCTGCTTTTTAACTTGTTTATAAATGATATTCCACAAATTTTTAAGTTCAGCGAATGCTTGTTATATGCGGATGACCTGAAAATCTTTATTAAAGTTGGACATATTTCTGACTGCTTCAATTTACAGGAAGACATAAGATCATTTCTCTTATGGTGCAATAGGAATGGAATGAATTTAAATTATTATAAATGTAAAGCTCTGACTTACTCCCATAAGAACTATCCAATTTTATATAATTATTCTTATGGAAACAATAACGTCTTCTTGAGAGACAAAATTGTTAAAGATTTAGGTTTATATTTTGATACCAAGCTTTCTTTTAGCCACCATCGTGAGTTCATAGTATCTAAAGCCTGTTCTCTACTTGGATTTCTAAAACGAAATTCGAAAGAATTTTTAGATCCTTTGACAGCAAAAACACTTTACGTAAGTTTAGTAAGATCTCAACTTGAATACTCAAGTATTGTGTGGGACCCTTTTTATGAATGTGAGAGCAGTCGAATTGAACGAATTCAAAAAAAATTCACAAGATTCGCTCTACGCCGGATGTTTTCTCTCGAGAATATGCCATCTTACAATGAGCGTTGCAATTTATTAGGCTTGCAACACTTGTCGCAAAGAAGACATGCACAGAGCGTTTTATTTATTAAGCGCATCTTAGATAGCAATATTAATTGTCCGGAACTACTAACTTTAATTCCGTTCTATGCTCCGATAAGACCATTAAGGGAGAGTGCTTTTTTTTACGTTCCATTTCATAGAACTAATTATGGCATGAATGAGCCAATATCTAGATGCTTGATGTATTGTAACTTCATTGCGGATAAAATTGATTTTAGTAATGATTTTAATCTTTTTAAAAGGAATGTCTTTGAAATGTTTAAATAATTATCACTAGTATTATATCATAGTATTGTATCTATTATTCTTATTACTGGTGGAAATATTTTTGTAATTATGAAATAGTCTGTAAGATCTTGATCAGTAGACTTTAAAATTTAAATTAAAATTAAAAAAAAAAAATTTCATGTGCCCTTTTTTGTCAATTTTCATTTTTTTTATTTATTTTCTAAAATAAAAACTACATATCAGATAAGGACGATTCATGCATTAAAATGAGCACCAGGTCCTCGTCCTTAAGAAGGGATACTCCTTTGTCCAAATGCAGTTTGCTCTATCTCTTGTAGTTTAGGAGTTGTAGAACATTTTTTGGAGTGGAAGCTGGCCAAAAACATGTGCTTTTTCCGTCATAACTCCCAAACCATACATCCTACAAGGACGATTTATACACCAAATTGTTTCTAATACATATATACACAAGACTGCATATTCAGAAAAAAGTTTTCTGGAATTTGATTTTTTTTCAAGAATCTTGTTAAAATTTTTTACATGAATCATAGTTTTTGACGTGGTTTTTTGCGATTTTTTTGATTTTTTAGCCATAACTTCTAAACCATACATCATAAAAGGACGATTTATGCATCAAAATGTTCCTTAAGCTACTGCCCACAAGACTGTATCCTTAAAATAATTTTTAAAATTAGATTTCATGTTAATTTCATGTGCCCTTTTTTGTCAATTTTAATTTTTTTTATTTATTTTCTAAAATAAAAACTACATATCAGATAAGGACGATTCATGCATTAAAATGAGCACCAGGTCCTCGTCCTTAAGAAGGGATACTCCTTTGTCCAAATGCCGTTTGCTCTATCTCTTGTAGTTTAGGAGTTGTAGAACACTTTTTGGAGTGGAAGCTGGCCAAAAACATGTGCTTTTTCCGTCATAACTCCCAAACCATACATCCTACAAGGACGATTTATACACCAAATTGTTTCTAATACATATATACACAAGACTGCATATTCAGAAAAAAGTTTTCTGGAATTTGATTTTTTTTCAAGAATCTTGTTAAAATTTTTTACATGAATCATAGTTTTTGACGTGATTTTTTGCGATTTTTTTGATTTTTTAGCCATAACTTCTAAACCATACATCATAAAAGGACGATTTATGCATCAAAATGTTTCTTAAGCTACTGCCCACAAGACTGTATCCTTAAAATAATTTTAAAAATTAGATTTCATGTTAATTTCATGTGCCCTTTTTTGTCATCTTTTATTTTTTTTATTTATTTTCTAAAATAAAAACTACATATCAGATAAGGACGATTCATGCATTAAAATGAGCACCAGGTCCTCGTCCTTAAGAAGGGATACTCCTTTGTCCAAATGCCGTTTGCTCTATTTCTTGTAGTTTAGGAGTTGTAGAACACTTTTTGGAGTGGAAGCTGGCCAAAAACATGTGCTTTTTCCGTCATAACTCCCAAACCATACATCCTACAAGGACGATTTATACACCAAATTGTTTCTAATACATATATACACAAGACTGCATATTCAGAAAAATTTTTCTGTAATTTGATTTTTTTTCAAGAATCTTGTTAAAATTTTTTACATGAATCATAGTTTTTGACGTGGTTTTTTGCGATTTTTTTGATTTTTTTGCCATAACTTCTAAACCATACATCATAAAAGGACGACTTATGCATCAAAATGTTCCTTAAGCTACTGCCCACAAGACTGTATCCTTAAAATAATAGTTTATATTTATATGTACCAATCAAAAAATTTTATCGGCAATTTAACCTACCCTGGTATAATTCTCGATTACTACATCTAAAAAATTTAAGAAATAGAGCTCATAAATAATTTAAGAGATCAAATGATGATGTTGATAAAGCAAATTTTATTTTACGTCGTAAGGAATTTGACTTTCTTTCTAACTTCTTATATAAAAAGTATTTGAATTCTATCGAATCTGGAATAAAGTCAAATCCTAAATCTTTCTGGGTATTTATTGATTCCAAACGTAAATCTCATGGACTTCCGAAATCTATGGAGTACAAAAACAAATCTTCGAATAGTTCACAAGAATCTTGCGAACTGTTTGCAGACTTCTTTGGGTCTGTTTTCAATAATGCTGCATTGCCAAATAACCATGATGATTTCTCAAACATTACCCAAATTGTAAATATGTCAAGCATGACAATTTCATACGAAGAAGTCTTTGAAGTTTTGCGAGGTTTGGACACGAACAAAGGTGCTGGTTTTGATTTGCTTCCTCCGGTGTTTTTTAAGAAATGCGCTTCGACACTTTTTGTTGCTTTAGCGCTCATATTTAATAAATCACTCTCTTCTGGTATATTCTTAGATGAATGGAAAACTGCATTTATATCTCCAATTTTTAAATCTGGTCAAAAATTTTTAATAGAAAACTATAGACCGATTGTTAAGCTATCAGTTATTCCTAAGATTTTAGACAAGATTGTTAATATGAGACTGTTTTCTGAGATCAAAAATTATATTGTAACGCAACAACATGGTTTTTTCGCGGGTAGATCAACGTGCACTAATCTTACAATTTTTACAAATTTTTGTATCAATTCTGTCGAAAATGGCTTGCAAGTTGATGTTCTCTATACCGACTTCGTTAAAGCATTTGATAGTTTGGTTCATTCGATACTACTGCCAAAACTTGAAAAATTGGGACTTCATTCCGTATTTTTGGAATGGATTTCTTCCTATTTATCGAATCGACAATTAGTTGTTAGAATTGATAACAAGTATTCAAACCCGATTGTTGTTAATTCAGGCGTGCCTCAAGGTAGTCACTTAGGTCCCCTGCTTTTTAACTTGTTTATAAATGATATTCCACAAATTTTTAAGTTCAGCGAATGCTTGTTATATGCGGATGACCTGAAAATCTTTATTAAAGTTGGACATATTTCTGACTGCTTCAATTTACAGGAAGACATAAGATCATTTCTCTTATGGTGCAATAGGAATGGAATGAATTTAAATTATTATAAATGTAAAGCTCTGACTTACTCCCATAAGAACTATCCAATTTTATATAATTATTCTTATGGAAACAATAACGTCTTCTTGAGAGACAAAATTGTTAAAGATTTAGGTTTATATTTTGATACCAAGCTTTCTTTTAGCCACCATCGTGAGTTCATAGTATCTAAAGCCTGTTCTCTACTTGGATTTCTAAAACGAAATTCGAAAGAATTTTTAGATCCTTTGACAGCAAAAACACTTTACGTAAGTTTAGTAAGATCTCAACTTGAATACTCAAGTATTGTGTGGGACCCTTTTTATGAATGTGAGAGCAGTCGAATTGAACGAATTCAAAAAAAATTCACAAGATTCGCTCTACGCCGGAGGTTTTCTCTCGAGAATATGCCATCTTACAATGAGCGTTGCAATTTATTAGGCTTGCAACACTTGTCGCAAAGAAGACATGCACAGAGCGTTTTATTTATTAAGCGCATCTTAGATAGCAATATTAATTGTCCGGAACTACTAACTTTAATTCCGTTCTATGCCCCGATAAGACCATTAAGGGAGAGTGCTTTTTTTTACGTTCCATTTCATAGAACTAATTATGGCATGAATGAGCCAATATCTAGATGCTTGATGTATTGTAACTTCATTGCGGATAAAATTGATTTTAGTAATGATTTTAATCTTTTTAAAAGGAATGTCTTTGAAATGTTTAAATAATTATCACTAGTATTATATCATAGTATTGTATCTATTATTCTTATTACTGGTGGAAATATTTTTGTAATTATGAAATAGTCTGTAAGATCTTGATCAGTAGACTTTAAAGGTCCTCGTCCTTAAGAAGGGATACTCCTTTGTCCAAATGCAGTTTGCTCTATCTCTTGTAGTTTAGGAGTTGTAGAACACTTTTTGGAGTGGAAGCTGGCCAAAAACATGTGCTTTTTCCGTCATAACTCCCAAACCATACATCCTACAAGGACGATTTATACACCAAATTGTTTCTAATACATATATACACAAGACTGCATATTCAGAAAAATTTTTCTGTAATTTGATTTTTTTTCAAGAATCTTGTTAAAATTTTTTACATGAATCATAGTTTTTGACGTGGTTTTTTGCGATTTTTTTGATTTTTTTGCCATAACTTCTAAACCATACATCATAAAAGGACGATTTATGCATTAAAATGTTCCTTAAGCTATTGCCCACAAGACTGTATCCTTAAAATAATTTTAAAAATTAGATTTCATGTTAATTTCATGTGCCCTTTTTTGTCAATTTTTATTTTTTTTATTTATTTTCTAAAATAAAAACTACATATCAGATAAGGACGATTCATGCATTAAAATGAGCACCAGGTCCTCGTCCTTAAGAAGGGATACTCCTTTGTCCAAATGCCGTTTGCTCTATCTCTTGTAGTTTAGGAGTTGTAGAACACTTTTTGGAGTGGAAGCTGGCCAAAAACATGTGCTTTTTCCGTCATAACTCCCAAACCATACATCCTACAAGGACGATTTATACACCAAATTGTTTCTAATACATATATACACAAGACTGCATATTCAGAAAAAAGTTTTCTGGAATTTGATTTTTTTTCAAGAATCTTGTTAAAATTTTTTACATGAATCATAGTTTTTGACGTGGTTTTTTGCGATTTTTTTGATTTTTTAGCCATAACTTCTAAACCATACATCATAAAAGGACGATTTATGCATCAAAATGTTCCTTAAG
Organism: Dichetophora obliterata; assembly: GCA_963920525.1. NCBI lineage: Eukaryota > Metazoa > Arthropoda > Insecta > Diptera > Sciomyzidae > Dichetophora > Dichetophora obliterata. The sequence goes on along the minus strand of OY986437.1, from coordinate 264,730,294 downwards.
CTACTGCCCACAAGACTGTATCCTTAAAATAATTTTAAAAATTAGATTTCATGTTAATTTCATGTGCCCTTTTTTGTCATCTTTTATTTTTTTTATTTATTTTCTAAAATAAAAACTTCATATCAGATAAGGACGATTCATGCATTAAAATGAGCACCAGGTCCTCGTCCTTAAGAAGGGATACTCCTTTGTCCAAATGCCGTTTGCTCTATCTCTTGTAGTTTAGGAGTTGTAGAACACTTTTTGGAGTGGAAGCTGGCCAAAAACATGTGCTTTTGCCGTCATAACTCCCAAACCATACATCCTACAAGGACGATTTATACACCAAATTGTTTCTAATACATATAAACACAAGACTGCATATTCAGAAAAAAGTTTTCTGGAATTTGATTTTTTTTTCAAGAATCTTGTTAAAATTTTTTACATGAATCATAGTTTTTGACGTGGTTTTTTGCGATTTTTTTGATTTTTTAGCCATAACTTCTAAACCATACATCATAAAAGGACGATTTATGCATCAAAATGTTCCTTAAGCTACTGCCCACAAGACTGTATCCTTAAAATAATTTTAAAAATTAGATTTTATGTTAATTTCATGTGCCCGTTTTTGTCAATTTTTATTTTTTTTATTTATTTTCTAAAATAAAAACTACATATCAGATAAGGACGATTCATGCAATAAAATGAGCACCAGGTCCTCGTCCTTAAGAAGAGATACTCGTTTGTCCAAATGCCGTTTGCTCTATCTCTTGTAGTTTAGTAGTTGTAGAACACTTTTGGGAGTGGAAGCTGGCCAAAAACATGTGCTTTTTCCGTCATAACTCCCAAACCATACATCCTACAAGGACGATTTATACACCAAATTGTTTCTAATACATATATACACAAGACTGCATATTCAGAAAAAAGTTTTCTGGAATTTGATTTTTTTCAAGAATCTTGTTAAAATTTTTTACATGAATCATAGTTTTTGACGTGGTTTTTTGCGATTTTTTTGATTTTTTAGCCATAACTTCTAAACCATACATCATAAAAGGACGATTTATGCATCAAAATGTTCCTTAAGCTACTGCCCACAAGACTGTATCCTTAAAATAATTTTAAAAATTAGATTTCATGTTAATTTCATGTGCCCTTTTTTGTCAATTTTTATTTTTTTTATTTATTTTCTAAAATAAAAACTACATATCAGATAAGGACGATTCATGCATTAAAATGAGCACCAGGTCCTCGTCCTTAAGAAGGGATACTCCTTTGTCCAAATGCCGTTTGCTCTATCTCTTGTAGTTTAGGAGTTGTAGAACACTTTTTGGAGTGGACGCTGGCCAAAAACATGTGCTTTTTCCGTCATAACTCCCAAACCATACATCCTACAAGGACGATTTATACACCAAATTGTTTCTAATACATATATACACAAGACTGCATATTCAGAAAAAAGTTTTCTGGAATTTGATTTTTTTTCAAGAATCTTGTTAAAATTTTTTACATGAATCATAGTTTTTGACGTGGTTTTTTGCGATTTTTTTGATTTTTTAGCCATAACTTCTAAACCATACATCATAAAAGGACGATTTATGCATCAAAATGTTCCTTAAGCTACTGCCCACAAGACTGTATCCTTAAAATAATTTTAAAAATTAGATTTCATGTTAATTTCATGTGCCCGTTTTTGTCAATTTTTATTTTTTTTATTTATTTTCTAAAATAAAAACTACATATCAGATAAGGACGATTCATGCAATAAAATGAGCACCAGGTCCTCGTCCTTAAGAAGAGATACTCGTTTGTCCAAATGCCGTTTGCTCTATCTCTTGTAGTTTAGTAGTTGTAGAACACTTTTGGGAGTGGAAGCTGGCCAAAAACATGTGCTTTTTCCGTCATAACTCCCAAACCATACATCCTACAAGGACGATTTATACACCAAATTGTTTCTAATACATATATACACAAGACTGCATATTCAGAAAAAAGTTTTCTGGAATTTGATTTTTTTCAAGAATCTTGTTAAAATTTTTTACATGAATCATAGTTTTTGACGTGGTTTTTTTGCGATTTTTTTGATTTTTTAGCCATAACTTCTAAACCATACATCATAAAAGGACGATTTATGCATCAAAATGTTCCTTAAGCTACTGCCCACAAGACTGTATCCTTAAAATAATTTTAAAAATTAGATTTCATGTTAATTTCATGTGCCCTTTTTTGTCAATTTTTATTTTTTTTATTTATTTTCTAAAATAAAAACTACATATCAGATAAGGACGATTCATGCATTAAAATGAGCACCAGGTCCTCGTCCTTAAGAAGGGATACTCCTTTGTCCAAATGCCGTTTGCTCTATCTCTTGTAGTTTAGGAGTTGTAGAACACTTTTTGGAGTGGACGCTGGCCAAAAACATGTGCTTTTTCCGTCATAACTCCCAAACCATACATCCTACAAGGACGATTTATACACCAAATTGTTTCTAATACATATATACACAAGACTGCATATTCAGAAAAAAGTTTTCTGGAATTTGATTTTTTTTCAAGAATCTTGTTAAAATTTTTTACATGAATCATAGTTTTTGACGTGGTTTTTTGCGATTTTTTTGATTTTTTAGCCATAACTTCTAAACCATACATCATAAAAGGACGATTTATGCATCAAAATGTTCCTTAAGCTACTGCCCACAAGACTGTATCCTTAAAATAATTTTAAAAATTAGATTTCATGTTAATTTCATGTGCCCTTTTTTGTCAATTTTTATTTTTTTTATTTATTTTCTAAAATAAAAACTACATATCAGATAAGGACGATTCATGCATTAAAATGAGCACCAGGTCCTCGTCCTTAAGAAGGGATACTCCTTTGTCCAAATGCCGTTTGCTCTATCTCTTGTAGTTTAGGAGTTGTAGAACACTTTTTGGAGTGGACGCTGGCCAAAAACATGTGCTTTTTCCGTCATAACTCCTAAACCATACATCCTACAAGGACGATTTATACACCAAATTGTTTCTAATACATATATACACAAGACTGCATATTCAGAAAAAAGTTTTCTCCTTATGTTAAAGTCCTTTTATGATGTATGGTTTAGAAGTTATGGCTAAAAAATAAAAAAAATCGCAAAAAACCACGTCAAAAACTATGATTAAAAAATTTTAACTAAGATTCTTGAAAAAAAAATCAAATTCCAGAAAACTTTTTTCTGAATATGCAAATAAAAAAAATAAAAATTGACAAAAAGGGCTCATGAAATTAATATGAAATCTAATTTTTAAAATTATTTTAAGGATACAGTCTTGTAAGCAGTAGCTGAAGGAACATTTTGATGCATAAATCGTCCTTTTATGATGTATGGTTTAGAAGTTATGGCTAAAAAATCAAAAAAAATCGCAAAAAACCACGTCAAAAACTATGATTCATGTAAAAAATTTTAACTAAGATTCTTGAAAAAAATCAAATTCCAGAAAACTTTTTTCTGAATATGCAGTCTTGTGTATATATGCATTAGAAACAATTTGGTGTATAAATCGTCCTTGTAAGATGTATGGTGTGGGAGTTATGACGGAAAAAGCACATGTTTTTGGCCAGCTTCCACTCCAAAAAGTGTTCTACAACTCTTAAACTACAAGAAATAGAGCAAACGGCATTTGGACAAAGGAGTATCCCTTCTTAAGGACGAGGACCTGGTGCTCATTTTAATGCATGAATCGTCCTTATCTGATATGTAGTTTTTATTTTAGAAAATAAATAAAAAAAATAAAAATTGACAAAAAAGGGCACATGAAATTAACATGAAATCAAATTTTTAAAATTATTTTAAGGATACAGTCTTGTGGGCAGTAGCTTAAGGAACATTTTGATGCATAAATCGTCCTTTTATGATGTATGGTTTAGAAGTTATGGCTAAAAAATCAAAAAAATCGCAAAAAACCACGTCAAAAACTATGATTCATGTAAAAAATTTTAACAAGATTCTTGAAAAAAAATCAAATTCCAGAAAACTTTTTTCTGAATATGCAGTCTTGTGTATATATGTATTAGAAACAATTTGGTGTATAAATCGTCCTTGTAGGATGTATGGTTTGGGAGTTATGACGGAAAAAGCACATGTTTTTGGCCAGCTTCCACTCCAAAAAGTGTTCTACAACTCCTAAACTACAAGAGATAGAGCAAACGGCATTTGGACAAAGGAGTATCCATTCTTAAGGACGAGGACCTGGTGCTCATTTTAATGCATGAATCGTCCTTATCTGATATGTAGTTTTTATTTTAGAAAATAAATAAAAAAAATAAAAATTGACAAAAAAGGGCACATGCAATTAACATGAAATCTAATTTTTAAAATTATTTTAAGGATACAGTCTTGTGGGCAGTAGCTTAAGGAACATGTTGATGCATAAATCGTCCTTTTATGATGTATGGTTTAGAAGTTATGGCTAAAAAATCAAAAAAATCGCAAAAAACCACGTCAAAAACTATGATTCATGTAAAAAATTTTAACAAGATTCTTGAAAAAAAAATCAAATTCCAGAAAACTTTTTTCTGAATACGCAGTCTTGTGTATATATGTATTAGAAACAATTTGGTGTATAAATCGTCCTTGTAGGATGTATGGTTTGGGAGTTATGACGGAAAAAGCACATGTTTTTGGCCAGCTTCCACTCCAAAAAGTGTTCTACAACTCCTAAACTACAAGAGATAGAGCAAACGGCATTTGGACAAAGGAGTATCCCTTCTTAAGGACGAGGACCTGGTGCTCATTTTAATGCATGAATCGTCCTTATCTGATATGTAGTTTTTATTTTAGAAAATAAATAAAAAAAATAAAAATTGACAAAAAAGGGCACATGAAATTAACATGAAATCTAATTTTTAAAATTATTTTAAGGATACAGTCTTGTGGGCAATAGCTTAAGGAACATTTTAATGCATAAATCGTCCTTTTATGATGTATGGTTTAGAAGTTATGGCAAAAAAATCAAAAAAATCGCAAAAAACCACGTCAAAAACTATGATTCATGTAAAAAATTTTAACTAAGATTCTTGAAAAAAAATCAAATTCCAGAAAACTTTTTTCTGAATATGCAGTCTTGTGTATATATGTATTAGAAACAATTTGGTGTATAAATCGTCCTTGTAGGATGTATGGTTTGGGAGTTATGACGGAAAAAGCACATGTTTTTGGCCAGCTTCCACTCCAAAAAGTGTTCTACAACTCCTAAACTACAAGAGATAGAGCAAACGGCATTTGGACAAAGGAGTATCCCTCCTTAAGGACGAGGACCTGGTGCTCATTTTAATACATGAATCGTCCTTATCTGATATGTAGTTTTTATTTTAGAAAATAAATAAAAAAAATAAAAATTGACAAAAAAGTTCACATGAAATTAACATGAAATCTAATTTTTAAAATTATTTTAAGGATACAGTCTTGTGGGCAGTAGCTTAAGGAACATTTTAATGCATAAATCGTCCTTTTATGATGTATGGTTTAGAAGTTATGGCAAAAAAATCAAAAAAATCGCAAAAAACCACGTCAAAAACTATGATTCATGTAAAAAATTTTAACTAAGATTCTTGAAAAAAAATCAAATTCCAGAAAACTTTTTTCTGAATATGCAGTCTTGTGTATATATGTATTAGAAACAATTTGGTGTATAAATCGTCCTTGTAGGATGTATGGTTTGGGAGTTATGACGGAAAAAGCACATGTTTTTGGCCAGCTTCCACTCCAAAAAGTGTTCTACAACTCCTAAACTACAAGAGATAGAGCAAACGGCATTTGGACAAAGGAGTGTCCCTTCTTAAGGACGAGGACCTGATCTTAGTTATAATTTTCACATGAATATTAGTTTTTGACGTGGTTTTTTGCGATTTTTTTGATTTTTTAGCCATAAATTCTTAACCAGACATCATAAAAGGACGATTTATGCATCAAAATGTTCCTTAAGCTACTGCCCACAAGACTGTATCCTTAAAATAATTTTAAAAATTAGATTTCATGTTAATTTCGTGTGCCCGTTTTTGTCAATTTTTATTGGCCAACACTTTTTGGAGTGGAAGCTGGCCAAAAACATGTGCTTTCTCCGTCATAACTCCCAAACCATACATCCTACAAGGACGATTTATACACCAAATTGTTTCTAATACATATATACACAAGACTGCATATTCAGAAAAAAGTTTTCTGGAATTTGATTTTTTTTCAAGAATCTTGTTAAAATTTTTTACATGAATCATAGTTTTTGACGTGTTTTTTGCAATTAATTTGATTTATTAGCCATAACTTCTAAACCATACATCATAAAAGGACGATTTATGCATCAAAATGTTCCTTAAGCTACTGCCCACAAGACTGTATCCTTAAAATAATTTTAAAAATTAGATTTCATGTTAATTTCATGTGCCCTTTTTTGTCATCTTTTATTTTTTTTATTTATTTTCTAAAATAAAAACTACATATCAGATAAGGACGATTCATGCATTAAAATGAGCACCAGGTCCTCGTCCTTAAGAAGGGATACTCCTTTGTCCAAATGCAGTTTGCTCTATCTCTTGTAGTTTAGGAGTTGTAGAACACTTTTTGGAGCATATTCAGAAAAAAGTTTTCTGGAATTTGATTTTTTTTCAAGAATCTTGTTAAAATTTTTTACATGAATCATAGTTTTTGACGTGGTTTTTTGCGATTTTTTTGATTTTTTAGCCATAACTTCTAAACCATACATCATAAAAGGACGATTTATGCATCAAAATGTTCCTTAAGCTACTGCCCACAAGACTGTATCCTTAAAATAATTTTAAAAATTAGATTTCATGTTAATTTCATGTGCCCTTTTTTGTCAATTTTTATTTTTTTTATTTATTTTCTAAAATAAAAACTACATATCAGATAAGGACGATTCATGCATTAAAATGAGCACCAGGTCCTCGTCCTTAAGAAGGGATACTCCTTTGTCCAAATGCCGTTTGCTCTATCTCTTGTAGTTTAGGAGTTGTAGAACACTTTTTGGAGTGGACGCTGGCCAAAAACATGTGCTTTTTCCGTCATAACTCCTAAACCATACATCCTACAAGGACGATTTATACACCAAATTGTTTCTAATACATATATACACAAGACTGCATATTCAGAAAAAAGTTTTCTCCTTATGTTAAAGTCCTTTTATGATGTATGGTTTAGAAGTTATGGCTAAAAAATAAAAAAAAATCGCAAAAAACCACGTCAAAAACTATGATTAAAAAATTTTAACTAAGATTCTTGAAAAAAAAATCAAATTCCAGAAAACTTTTTTCTGAATACGCAGTCTTGTGTATATATGTATTAGAAACAATTTGGTGTATAAATCGTCCTTGTAGGATGTATGGTTTGGGAGTTATGACGGAAAAAGCACATGTTTTTGGCCAGCTTCCACTCCAAAAAGTGTTCTACAACTCCTAAACTACAAGAGATAGAGCAAACGGCATTTGGACAAAGGAGTATCCCTTCTTAAGGACGAGGACCTGGTGCTCATTTTAATGCATGAATCGTCCTTATCTGATATGTAGTTTTTATTTTAGAAAATAAATAAAAAAAATGAAAATTGACAAAAAAGGGCACATGAAATTAACATGAAATCTAATTTTTAAAATTATTTTAAGGATACAGTCTTGTGGGCAGTAGCTTAAGGAACATTTTGATGCATAAATCGTCCTTTTATGATGTATGATTTAGAAGTTATGGCTAAAAAATCAAAAAAATCGCAAAAAACCACGTCAAAAACTATGATTCATGTAAAAAATTTTAACAAGATTCTTGAAAAAAAATCAAATTCCAGAAAACTTTTTTCTGAATATGCAGTCTTGTGTATATATGTATTAGAAACAATTTGGTGTATAAATCGTCCTTGTAGGATGTATGGTTTGGGAGTTATGACGGAAAAAGCACATGTTTTTGGCCAGCTTCCACTCCAAAAAGTGTTCTACAACTCCTAAACTACAAGAGATAGAGCAAACGGCATTTGGACAAAGGAGTGTCCCTTCTTAAGGACGAGGACCTGATCTTAGTTATAATTTTCACATGAATATTAGTTTTTGACGTGGTTTTTTGCGATTTTTTTGATTTTTTAGCCATAAATTCTTAACCAGACATCATAAAAGGACGATTTATGCATCAAAATGTTCCTTAAGCAACTGCCCACAAGACTGTATCCTTAAAATAATTTTAAAAATTAGATTTCATGTTAATTTCGTGTGCCCGTTTTTGTCAATTTTTATTGGCCAACACTTTTTGGAGTGGAAGCTGGCCAAAAACATGTGCTTTTTCCGTCATAACTCCCAAACCATACATCCTACAAGGACGATTTATACACCAAATTGTTTCTAATACATATATACACAAGACTGCATATTCAGAAAAAAGTTTTCTGGAATTTGATTTTTTTTCAAGAATCTTGTTAAAATTTTTTACATGAATCATAGTTTTTGACGTGTTTTTTGCGATTTTTTTGATTTTTTAGCCATAACTTCTAATCTATACATCATAAAAGGACGATTTATGCATCAAAATGTTCCTTAAGCTACTGCCCACAAGACTGTATCCTTAAAATAATTTTAAAAATTAGATTTCATGTTAATTTCATGTGCCCTTTTTTGTCATCTTTTATTTTTTTTATTTATTTTCTAAAATAAAAACTGCATATCAGATAAGGACGATTCATGCATTAAAATGAGCACCAGGTCCTCGTCCTTAAGAAGGGATACTCCTTTGTCCAAATGCAGTTTGCTCTATCTCTTGTAGTTTAGGAGTTGTAGAACACTTTTTGGAGTGGAAGCTGGCCAAAAACATGTGCTTTTTCCGTCATAACTCCCAAACCATACATCCTACAAGGACGATTTATACACCAAATTGTTTCTAATACATATATACACAAGACTGCATATTCAGAAAAAAGTTTTCTGGAATTTGATTTTTTTTCAAGAATCTTGTTAAAATTTTTTACATGAATCATAGTTTTTGACGTGTTTTTTGCGATTTTTTTGATTTTTTAGCCATAACTTCTAATCCATACATCATAAAAGGACGATATATGCATCAAAATGTTCCTTAAGCTACTGCCCACAAGACTGTATCCTTAAAATAATTTTAAAAATTAGATTTCATGTTAATTTCATGTGCCCTTTTTTGTCAATTTTCATTTTTTTTATTTATTTTCTAAAATAAAAACTTCATATCAGATAAGGACGATTCATGCATTAAAATGAGCACCAGGTCCTCGTCCTTAAGAAGGGATACTCCTAAGTCCAAATGCCGTTTGCTCTATCTCTTGTAGTTTAGGAGTTGTAGAACACTTTTTGGAGTGGAAGCTGGCCAAAAACATGTGCTTTTTCCGTCATAACTCCCAAACCATACATCCTACAAGGACGATTTATACACCAAATTGTTTCTAATACATATATACACAAGACTGCATATTCAGAAAAAAGTTTTCTGTAATTTGATTTTTTTTCAAGAATCTTGTTAAAATTTTTTACATGAATCATAGTTTTTGACGTGGTTTTTTGCGATTTTTTTGATTTTTTAGCCATAACTTCTAAACCATACATCATAAAAGGACGATTTATGCATCAAAATGTTCCTTAAGCTACTGCCCACAAGACTGTATCCTTAAAATAATTTTAAAAATTAGATTTCATGTTAATTTCATGTGCCCTTTTTTGTAAATTTTCATTTTTTTTATTTATTTTCTAAAATAAAAACTTCATATCAGATAAGGACGATTCATGCATTAAAATGAGCACCAGGTCCTCGTCCTTAAAAAGGGATACTCCGTTGTCCAAATGCCGTTTGCTCTATCTCTTGTAGTTTAGGAGTTGTAGAACACTTTTTGGAGTGGAAGCTGGCCAAAAACATGTGCTTTTGCCGTCATAACTCCCAAACCATACATCCTACAAGGACGATTTATACACCAAATTGTTTCTAATACATATAAACACAAGACTGCATATTCAGAAAAAAGTTTTCTGGAATTTGATTTTTTTTTCAAGAATCTTGTTAAAATTTTTTACATGAATCATAGTTTTTGACGTGGTTTTTTGCGATTTTTTTGATTTTTTAGCCATAACTTCTAAACCATACATCATAAAAGGACGATTTATGCATCAAAATGTTCCTTAAGCTACTGCCCACAAGACTGTATCCTTAAAATAATTTTAAAAATTAGATTTCATGTTAATTTCATGTGCCCTTTTTTGTCAATTTTTATTTTTTTTATTTATTTTCTAAAATAAAAACTACATATCAGATAAGGACGATTCATGCATTAAAATGAGCACCAGGTCCTCGTCCTTAAGAAGGGATACTCCTTTGTCCAAATGCAGTTTGCTCTATCTCTTGTAGTTTAGGAGTTGTAGAACACTTTTTGGAGTGGAAGCTGGCCAAAAACATGTGCTTTTCCGTCATAACTCCCAAACCATACATCCTACAAGGACGATTTATACACCAAATTGTTTCTAATACATATATACACAAGACTGCATATTCAGAAAAAAGTTTTCTGGAATTTGATTTTTTTTCAAGAATCTTGTTAAAATTTTTTACATGAATCATAGTTTTTGACGTGGTTTTTTGCGATTTTTTTGATTTTTTAGCCATAACTTCTAAACCATACATCATAAAAGGACGATTTATGCATCAAAATGTTCCTTAAGCTACTGCCCACAAGACTGTATCCTTAAAATAATTTTAAAAATTAGATTTCATGTTAATTTCATGTGCCCTTTTTTGTCAATTTTTATTTTTTTTATTTATTTTCTAAAATAAAAACTACATATCAGATAAGGACGATTCATGCATTAAAATGAGCACCAGGTCCTCGTCCTTAAGAAGGGATACTCCTTTGTCCAAATGCAGTTTGCTCTATCTCTTGTAGTTTAGGTGTTGTAGAACACTTTTTGGAGTGGAAGCTGGCCAAAAACATGTGCTTTTCCGTCATAACTCCCAAACCATACATCCTACAAGGACGATTTATACACCAAATTGTTTCTAATACATATATACACAAGACTGCATATTCAGAAAAAAGTTTTCTGGAATTTGATTTTTTTTCAAGAATCTTGTTAAAATTTTTTACATGAATCATAGTTTTTGACGTGGTTTTTTGCGATTTTTTTGATTTTTTAGCCATAACTTCTAAACCATACATCATAAAAGGACGATTTATGCATCAAAATGTTCCTTAAGCTACTGCCCACAAGACTGTATCCTTAAAATAATTTTAAAAATTAGATTTCATGTTAATTTCATGTGCCCTTTTTTGTCATCTTTTATTTTTTTTATTTATTTTCTAAAATAAAAACTACATATCAGATAAGGACGATTCATGCATTAAAATGAGCACCAGGTCCTCGTCCTTAAGAAGGGATACTCCTTTGTCCAAATGCCGTTTGCTCTATCTCTTGTAGTTTAGGAGTTGTAGAACACTTTTTGGAGTGGAAGCTGGCCAAAAACATGTGCTTTTTCCGTCATAACTCCCAAACCATACATCCTACAAGGACGATTTATACACCAAATTGTTTCTTATACATATATACACAAGACTGCATATTCAGAAAAAAGTTTTCTGGAATTTGATTTTTTTTCAAGAATCTTGTTAAAATTTTTTACATGAATCATAGTTTTTGACGTGTTTTTTGCGATTTTTTTTATTTTTTAGCCATAACTTCTAAACCATACATCATAAAAGGACGATTTATGCATCAAAATGTTTCTTAAGCTACTGGCCACAAGACTGTATCCTTAAAATAATTTTAAAAATTAGATTTCATGTTAATTTCATGTGCCCTTTTTTGTCAATTTTCATTTTTTTTATTTATTTTCTAAAATAAAAACTACATATCAGATAAGGACGATTCATGCATTAAAATGAGCACCAGGTCCTCGTCCTTAAGAAGGGATACTCCTTTGTACAAATGCCGTTTGCTCTATCTCTTGTAGTTTAGGAGTTGTAGAACACTTTTTGGAGTGGAAGCTGGCCAAAAACATGTGCTTTTCCGTCATAACTCCCAAACCATACATCCTACAAGGACGATTTATACACCAAATTGTTTCTAATACATATATACACAAGACTGCATATTCAGAAAAAAGTTTTCTGGAATTTGATTTTTTTTCAAGAATCTTGTTAAAATTTTTTACATGAATCATAGTTTTTGACGTGGTTTTTTGCGATTTTTTTGATTTTTTAGCCATAACTTCTAAACCATACATCATAAAAGGACGATTTATGCATCAAAATGTTCCTTAAGCTACTGCCCACAAGACTGTATCCTTAAAATAATTTTAAAAGTTAGATTTCATGTTAATTTCATGTGCCCTTTTTTGTCATCTTTTATTTTTTTTATTTTTTTTCTAAAATAAAAACTACATATCAGATAAGGACGATTCATGCATTAAAATGAGCACCAGGTCCTCGTCCTTAAGAAGGGATACTCCTTTGTCCAAATGCAGTTTGCTCTATCTCTTGTAGTTTAGGAGTTGTAGAACACTTTTTGGAGTGGAAGCTGGCCAAAAACATGTGCTTTTTCCGTCATAACTCCCAAACCATACATCCTACAAGGACGATTTATACACCAAATTGTTTCTAATACATATATACACAAGACTGCATATTCAGAAAAAAGTTTTCTGGAATTTGATTTTTTTTCAAGAATCTTGTTAAAATTTTTTACATGAATCATAGTTTTTGACGTGTTTTTTGCGATTTTTTTGATTTTTTTGATTTTTTAGCCATAACTTCTAAACCATACATCATAAAAAGACGATTTATGCATCAAAATGTTCCTTAAGCTACTGCCCACAAGACTGTATCCTTAAAATAATTTTAAAAATTAGATTTCATGTTAATTTCATGTGCCCTTTTTTGTCAATTTTCATTTTTTTTATTTATTTTCTAAAATAAAAACTTCATATCAGATAAGGACGATTCATGCATTAAAATGAGCACCAGGTCCTCGTTCTTAAGAAGGGATACTCCTAAGTCCAAATGCCGTTTGCTCTATCTCTTGTAGTTTAGAAGTTGTAGAACACTTTTTGGAGTGGAAGCTGGCCAAAAACATGTGCTTTTTCCGTCATAACTCCCAAACCATACATCCTACAAGGACGATTTATACACCAAATTGTTTCTAATACATATATACACAAGACTGCATATTCAGAAAAAAGTTTTCTGTAATTTGATTTTTTTTCAAGAATCTTGTTAAAATTTTTTACATAAATCATAGTTTTTGACGTGTTTTTTTGCGATTTTTTTGATTTTTTAGCCATAACTTCTAAACTATACATCATAAAAGGACGATTTATGCATCAAAATGTTCCTTAAGCTACTGCCCACAAGACTGTATCCTTAAAATAATTTTAAAAATTAGATTTCATGTTAATTTCATGTGCCCTTTTTTGTCATCTTTTATTTTTTTTATTTATTTTCTAAAATAAAAACTACATATCAGATAAGGACGATTCATGCATTAAAATGAGCACCAGGTCCTCGTCCTTAAGAAGGGATACTCCTTTGTCCAAATGCAGTTTGCTCTATCTCTTGTAGTTTAGGAGTTGTAGAACACTTTTTGGAGTGGAAGCTGGCCAAAAACATGTGCTTTTTCCGTCATAACTCCCAAACCATACATCCTACAAGGACGATTTATACACCAAATTGTTTCTAATACATATATACACAAGACTGCATATTCAGAAAAAAGTTTTCTGGAATTTGATTTTTTTTCAAGAATCTTGTTAAAATTTTTTACATGAATCATAGTTTTTGACGTGTTTTTTGCGATTTTTTTGATTTTTTAGCCATAACTTCTAATCCATACATCATAAAAGGACGATTTATGCATCAAAATGTTCCTTAAGCTACTGCCCACAAGACTGTATCCTTAAAATAATTTTAAAAATTAGATTTCATGTTAATTTCATGTGCCCTTTTTTGTCAATTTTCATTTTTTTTATTTATTTTCTAAAATAAAAACTTCATATCAGATAAGGACGATTCATGCATTAAAATGAGCACCAGGTCCTCGTCCTTAAGAAGGGATACTCCTAAGTCCAAATGCCGTTTGCTCTATCTCTTGTAGTTTAGGAGTTGTAGAACACTTTTTGGAGTGGAAGCTGGCCAAAAACATGTGCTTTTTCCGTCATAACTCCCAAACCATACATCCTACAAGGACGATTTATACACCAAATTGTTTCTAATACATATATACACAAGACTGCATATTCAGAAAAAAGTTTTCTGTAATTTGATTTTTTTTCAAGAATCTTGTTAAAATTTTTTACATGAATCATAGTTTTTGACGTGGTTTTTTGCGATTTTTTTGATTTTTTAGCCATAACTTCTAAACCATACATCATAAAAGGACGATTTATGCATCAAAATGTTCCTTAAGCTACTGCCCACAAGACTGTATCCTTAAAATAATTTTAAAAATTAGATTTCATGTTAATTTCATGTGCCCTTTTTTGTCAATTTTTATTTTTTTTATTTATTTTCTAAAATAAAAACTACATATCAGATAAGGACGATTCATGCATTAAAATGAGCACCAGGTCCTCGTCCTTAAGAAGGGATACTCCTTTGTCCAAATGCCGTTTGCTCTATTTCTTGTAGTTTAGGAGTTGTAGAATACTTTTTGGAGTGGAAGCTGGCCAAAAACATGTGCTTTTTCCGTCATAACTCCCAAACCATACATCCTACAAGGACGATTTATACACCAAATTGTTTCTAATACATATATACACAAGACTGCATATTCAGAAAAAGTTTTCTGGAATTTGATTTTTTTTCAAGAATCTTGTTAAAATTTTTTACATGAATCATAGTTTTTGACGTGGTTTTTTGCGATTTTTTTGATTTTTTAGCCATAACTTCTAAACCATACATCATAAAAGGACGATTTATGCATCAAAATGTTCCTTAAGCTACTGCCCACAAGACTGTATCCTTAAAATAATTTTAAAAATTAGATTTCATGTTAATTTAATGTGCCCTTTTTTGTCAATTTTCATTTTTTTTATTTATTTTCTAAAATAAAAACTTCATATCAGATAAGGACGATTCATGCATTAAAATGAGCACCAGGTCCTCGTCCTTAAAAAGGGATACTCCTTTGTCCAAATGCCGTTTGCTCTATCTCTTGTAGTTTAGGAGTTGTAGAACACTTTTTGGAGTGGAAGCTGGCCAAAAACATGTGCTTTTGCCGTCATAACTCCCAAACCATACATCCTACAAGGACGATTTATACACCAAATTGTTTCTAATACATATAAACACAAGACTGCATATTCAGAAAAAAGTTTTCTGGAATTTGATTTTTTTTTCAAGAATCTTGTTAAAATTTTTTACATGAATCATAGTTTTTGACGTGGTTTTTTGCGATTTTTTTGATTTTTTAGCCATAACTTCTAAACCATACATCATAAAAGGACGATTTATGCATCAAAATGTTCCTTAAGCTACTGCCCACAAGACTGTATCCTTAAAATAATTTTAAAAATTAGATTTCATGTTAATTTCATGTGCCCTTTTTTGTCAATTTTTATTTTTTTTATTTATTTTCTAAAATAAAAACTACATATCAGATAAGGACGATTCATGCATTAAAATGAGCACCAGGTCCTCGTCCTTAAGAAGGGATACTCCTTTGTCCAAATGCAGTTTGCTCTATCTCTTGTAGTTTAGGAGTTGTAGAACACTTTTTGGAGTGGAAGCTGGCCAAAAACATGTGCTTTTCCGTCATAACTCCCAAACCATACATCCTACAAGGACGATTTATACACCAAATTGTTTCTAATACATATATACACAAGACTGCATATTCAGAAAAAAGTTTTCTGGAATTTGATTTTTTTTCAAGAATCTTGTTAAAATTTTTTACATGAATCATAGTTTTTGACGTGGTTTTTTGCGATTTTTTTGATTTTTTAGCCATAACTTCTAAACCATACATCATAAAAGGACGATTTATGCATCAAAATGTTCCTTAAGCTACTGCCCACAAGACTGTATCCTTAAAATAATTTTAAAAATTAGATTTCATGTTAATTTCATGTGCCCTTTTTTGTCAATTTTTATTTTTTTTATTTATTTTCTAAAATAAAAACTACATATCAGATAAGGACGATTCATGCATTAAAATGAGCACCAGGTCCTCGTCCTTAAGAAGGGATACTCCTTTGTCCAAATGCAGTTTGCTCTATCTCTTGTAGTTTAGGAGTTGTAGAACACTTTTTGGAGTGGAAGCTGGCCAAAAACATGTGCTTTTCCGTCATAACTCCCAAACCATACATCCTACAAGGACGATTTATACACCAAATTGTTTCTAATACATATATACACAAGACTGCATATTCAGAAAAAAGTTTTCTGGAATTTGATTTTTTTTCAAGAATCTTGTTAAAATTTTTTACATGAATCATAGTTTTTGACGTGGTTTTTTGCGATTTTTTTGATTTTTTAGCCATAACTTCTAAACCATACATCATAAAAGGACGATTTATGCATCAAAATGTTCCTTAAGCTACTGCCCACAAGACTGTATCCTTAAAATAATTTTAAAAATTAGATTTCATGTTAATTTCATGTGCCCTTTTTTGTCATCTTTTATTTTTTTTATTTATTTTCTAAAATAAAAACTACATATCAGATAAGGACGATTCATGCATTAAAATGAGCACCAGGTCCTCGTCCTTAAGAAGGGATACTCCTTTGTCCAAATGCCGTTTGCTCTATCTCTTGTAGTTTAGGAGTTGTAGAACACTTTTTGGAGTGGAAGCTGGCCAAAAACATGTGCTTTTTCCGTCATAACTCCCAAACCATACATCCTACAAGGACGATTTATACACCAAATTGTTTCTTATACATATATACACAAGACTGCATATTCAGAAAAAAGTTTTCTGGAATTTGATTTTTTTTCAAGAATCTTGTTAAAATTTTTTACATGAATCATAGTTTTTGACGTGTTTTTTGCGATTTTTTTTATTTTTTAGCCATAACTTCTAAACCATACATCATAAAAGGACGATTTATGCATCAAAATGTTTCTTAAGCTACTGGCCACAAGACTGTATCCTTAAAATAATTTTAAAAATTAGATTTCATGTTAATTTCATGTGCCCTTTTTTGTCAATTTTCATTTTTTTTATTTATTTTCTAAAATAAAAACTACATATCAGATAAGGACGATTCATGCATTAAAATGAGCACCAGGTCCTCGTCCTTAAGAAGGGATACTCCTTTGTACAAATGCCGTTTGCTCTATCTCTTGTAGTTTAGGAGTTGTAGAACACTTTTTGGAGTGGAAGCTGGCCAAAAACATGTGCTTTTCCGTCATAACTCCCAAACCATACATCCTACAAGGACGATTTATACACCAAATTGTTTCTAATACATATATACACAAGACTGCATATTCAGAAAAAAGTTTTCTGGAATTTGATTTTTTTTCAAGAATCTTGTTAAAATTTTTTACATGAATCATAGTTTTTGACGTGGTTTTTTGCGATTTTTTTGATTTTTTAGCCATAACTTCTAAACCATACATCATAAAAGGACGATTTATGCATCAAAATGTTCCTTAAGCTACTGCCCACAAGACTGTATCCTTAAAATAATTTTAAAAATTAGATTTCATGTTAATTTCATGTGCCCTTTTTTGTCATCTTTTATTTTTTTTATTTTTTTTCTAAAATAAAAACTACATATCAGATAAGGACGATTCATGCATTAAAATGAGCACCAGGTCCTCGTCCTTAAGAAGGGATACTCCTTTGTCCAAATGCCGTTTGCTCTATCTCTTGTAGTTTAGGAGTTGTAGAACACTTTTTGGAGTGGAAGCTGGCCAAAAACATGTGCTTTTTCCGTCATAACTCCCAAACCATACATCCTACAAGGACGATTTATACACCAAATTGTTTCTTATACATATATACACAAGACTGCATATTCAGAAAAAAGTTTTCTGGAATTTGATTTTTTTTCAAGAATCTTGTTAAAATTTTTTACATGAATCATAGTTTTTGACGTGTTTTTTGCGATTTTTTTGATTTTTTAGCCATAACTTCTAAACCATACATCATAAAAGGACGATTTATGCATCAAAATGTTTCTTAAGCTACTGCCCACAAGACTGTATCCTTAGAATATATTTTTATGATAAAAAATAAAAATTTTAAAAATTAGATTTCATGTTAATTTCATGTGCCCTTTTTTGTCAATTTTTATTTTTTTTATTTATTTTCTAAAATAAAAACTACATATCAGATAAGGACGATTCATGCATTAAAATGAGCACCAGGTCCTCGTCCTTAAGAAGGGATACTCCTTTGTCCAAATGCAGTTTGCTCTATCTCTTGTAGTTTAGGAGTTGTAGAACACTTTTTGGAGTGGAAGCTGGCCAAAAACATGTGCTTTTTCCGCCATAACTCCCAAACCATACATCCTACAAGGACGATTTATACACCAAATTGTTTCTAATACATATATACACAAGACTGCATATTCAGAAAAATTTTTCTGTAATTTGATTTTTTTTCAAGAATCTTGTTAAAATTTTTTACATGAATCATAGTTTTTGACGTGGTTTTTTGCGATTTTTTTGATTTTTTAGCCATAACTTCTAAACCATACATCATAAAAGGACGATTTATGCATCAAAATGTTCCTTAAGCTACTGCCCACAAGACTGTATCCTTAAAATAATTTTAAAAATTAGATTTCATGTTAATTTCATGTGCCCTTTTTTGTCATCTTTTATTTTTTTTATTTATTTTCTAAAATAAAAACTACATATCAGATAAGGACGATTCATGCATTAAAATGAGCACCAGGTCCTCGTCCTTAAGAAGGGATACTCCTTTGTCCAAATGCAGTTTGCTCTATCTCTTGTAGTTTAGGAGTTGTAGAACACTTTTTGGAGTGGAAGCTGGCCAAAAACATGTGCTTTTTCCGCCATAACTCCCAAACCATACATCCTACAAGGACGATTTATACACCAAATTGTTTCTAATACATATATACACAAGACTGCATATTCAGAAAAAAGTTTTCTGGAATTTGATTTTTATCAAGAATCTTGTTAAAATTTTTTACATGAATCATAGTTTTTGACGTGGTTTTTTGCGATTTTTTTGATTTTTTAGCCATAACTTCTAAACCATACATCATAAAAGGACGATTTATGCATCAAAATGTTCCTTAAGCTACTGCCCACAAGACTGTATCCTTAAAATAATTTTAAAAATTAGATTTCATGTTAATTTCATGTGCCCTTTTTTGTCATCTTTTATTTTTTTTATTTATTTTCTAAAATAAAAACTACATATCAGATAAGGACGATTCATGCATTAAAATGAGCACCATGTCCTCGTCCTTAAGAAGGGATACTCCTTTGTCCAAATGCCGTTTGCTCTATCTCTTGTAGTTTAGGAGTTGTAGAACATTTTTTGGAGTGGAAGCTGGCCAAAAACATGTGCTTTTTCCGTCATAACTCCCAAACCATACATCCTACAAGGACGATTTATACACCAAATTGTTTCTAATACATATATACACAAGACTGCATATTCAGAAAAAAGTTTTCTGGAATTTGATTTTTTTTCAAGAATCTTGTTAAAATTTTTTACATGAATCATAGTTTTTGACGTGGTTTTTTTGCGATTTTTTTGATTTTTTAGCCATAACTTCTAAACCATACATCATAAAAGGACGATTTATGCATCAAAATGTTCCTTAAGCTACTGCCCACAAGACTGTATCCTTAAAATAATTTTAAAAATTAGATTTCATGTTAATTTCATGTGCCCTTTTTTGTCAATTTTCATTTTTTTTATTTATTTTCTAAAATAAAAACTACATATCAGATAAGGACGATTCATGCATTAAAATGAGCACCAGGTCCTCGTCCTTAAGAAGGGATACTCCTTTGTCCAAATGCAGTTTGCTCTATCTCTTGTAGTTTAGGAGTTGTAGAACACTTTTTGGAGTGGAAGCTGGCCAAAAACATGTGCTTTTCCGTCATAACTCCCAAACCATACATCCTACAAGGACGATTTATACACCAAATTGTTTCTAATACATATATACACAAGACTGCATATTCAGAAAAAAGTTTTCTGGAATTTGATTTTTTTTCAAGAATCTTGTTAAAATTTTTTACATGAATCATAGTTTTTGACGTGGTTTTTTGCGATTTTTTTTATTTTTTAGCCATAACTTCTAAACCATACATCATAAAAGGACGATTTATGCTTTAAAATGTTCCTTAAGCTACTGCCCACAAGACTGTATCCTTAAAATAATTTTAAAAATTAGATTTCATGTTAATTTCATGTGCCCTTTTTTGTCAATTTTTATTTTTTTTATTTATTTTCTAAAATAAAAACTACATATCAGATAAGGACGATTCATGCATTAAAATGAGCACCAGGTCCTCGTCCTTAAGAAGGGATACTCCTTTGTCCAAATGCCGTTTGCTCTATTTCTTGTAGTTTAGGAGTTGTAGAACACTTTTTGGAGTGGAAGCTGGCCAAAAACATGTGCTTTTTCCGTCATAACTCCCAAACCATACATCCTACAAGGACGATTTATACACCAAATTGTTTCTAATACATATATACACAAGACTGCATATTCAGAAAAAAGTTTTCTGGAATTTGATTTTTTTTCAAGAATCTTGTTAAAATTTTTTACATGAATCATAGTTTTTGACGTGGTTTTTTGCGATTTTTTTGATTTTTTAGCCATAACTTCTAAACCATACATCATAAAAGGACGATTTATGCATCAAAATGTTCCTTAAGCTACTGCCCACAAGACTGTATCCTTAAAATAATTTTAAGAATTAGATTTCATGTTAATTTCATGTGCCCTTTTTTGTCAATTTTCATTTTTTTTATTTATTTTCTAAAATAAAAACTACATATCAGATAAGGACGATTCATGCATTAAAATGAGCACCAGGTCCTCGTCCTTAAGAAGGGATACTCCTTTGTCCAAATGCCGTTTGCTCTATTTCTTGTAGTTTAGGAGTTGTAGAACACTTTTTGGAGTGGAAGCTGGCCAAAAACATGTGCTTTTTCCGTCATAACTCCCAAACCATACATCCTACAAGGACGATTTATACACCAAATTGTTTCTAATACATATATACACAAGACTGCATATTCAGAAAAAGTTTTCTGTAATTTGATTTTTTTTTCAAGAATCTTGTTAAAATTTTTTACATGAATCATAGTTTTTGACGTGTTTTTTGCGATTTTTTTGATTTTTTAGCCATAACTTCTAAACCATACATCATAAAAGGACGATTTATGCATCAAAATGTTCCTTAAGCTACTGCCCACAAGACTGTATCCTTAAAATAATTTTAAAAATTAGATTTCATGTTAATTTCATGTGCCCTTTTTTGTTATCTTTTATTTTTTTTTATTTATTTTCTAAAATAAAAACTACATATCAGATAAGGACGATTCATGCATTAAAATGAGCACCAGGTCCTCGTCCTTAAGAAGGGATACTCCTTTGTCCAAATGCAGTTTGCTCTATCTCTTGTAGTTTAGGAGTTGTAGAACACTTTTTGGAGTGGAAGCTGGCCAAAAACATGTGCTTTTTCCGTCATAACTCCCAAACCATACATCCTACAAGGACGATTTATACACCAAATTGTTTCTAATACATATATACACAAGACTGCATATTCAGAAAAAAGTTTTCTGGAATTTGATTTTTTTTCAAGAATCTTGTTAAAATTTTTTACATGAATCATGTTTTTGACGTGTTTTTTGCGATTTTTTTGATTTTTTAGCCATAACTTCTAAACCATACATCATAAAAGGACGATTTATGCATCAAAATGTTCCTTAAGCTACTGCCCACAAGACTGTATCCTTAAAATAATTTTAAAAATTAGATTTCATGTTAATTTCATGTGCCCTTTTTTGTCAATTTTCATTTTTTTTATTTATTTTCTAAAATAAAAACTACATATCAGATAAGGACGATTCATGCATTAAAATGAGCACCAGGTCCTCGTCCTTAAGAAGGGATACTCCTTTGTCCAAATGCCGTTTGCTCTATTTCTTGTAGTTTAGGAGTTGTAGAACACTTTTTGGAGTGGAAGCTGGCCAAAAACATGTGCTTTTTCCGTCATAACTCCCAAACCATACATCCTACAAGGACGATTTATACACCAAATTGTTTCTAATACATATATACACAAGACTGCATATTCAGAAAAAGTTTTCTGTAATTTGATTTTTTTTTCAAGAATCTTGTTAAAATTTTTTACATGAATCATAGTTTTTGACGTGGTTTTTTGCGATTTTTTTGATTTTTTAGCCATAACTTCTAAACCATACATCATAAAAGGACGATTTATGCATCAAAATGTTCCTTAAGCTACTGCCCACAAGACTGTATCCTTAAAATAATTTTAAAAATTAGATTTCATGTTAATTTCATGTGCCCTTTTTTGTCATCTTTTATTTTTTTTATTTATTTTCTAAAATAAAAACTACATATCAGATAAGGACGATTCATGCATTAAAATGAGCACCAGGTCCTCGTCCTTAAGAAGGGATACTCCTTTGTCCAAATGCAGTTTGCTCTATCTCTTGTAGTTTAGGAGTTGTAGAACACTTTTTGGAGTGGAAGCTGGCCAAAAACATGTGCTTTTTCCGTCATAACTCCCAAACCATACATCCTACAAGGACGATTTATACACCAAATTGTTTCTAATACATATATACACAAGACTGCATATTCAGAAAAAAGTTTTCTGGAATTTGATTTTTTTTCAAGAATCTTGTTAAAATTTTTTACATGAATCATGTTTTTGACGTGTTTTTTGCGATTTTTTTGATTTTTTAGCCATAACTTCTAAACCATACATCATAAAAGGACGATTTATGCATCAAAATGTTCCTTAAGCTACTGCCCACAAGACTGTATCCTTAAAATAATTTTAAGAATTAGATTTCATGTTAATTTCATGTGCCCTTTTTTGTCAATTTTCATTTTTTTTATTTATTTTCTAAAATAAAAACTACATATCAGATAAGGACGATTCATGCATTAAAATGAGCACCAGGTCCTCGTCCTTAAGAAGGGATACTCCTTTGTCCAAATGCCGTTTGCTCTATTTCTTGTAGTTTAGGAGTTGTAGAACACTTTTTGGAGTGGAAGCTGGCCAAAAACATGTGCTTTTTCCGTCATAACTCCCAAACCATACATCCTACAAGGACGATTTATACACCAAATTGTTTCTAATACATATATACACAAGACTGCATATTCAGAAAAAGTTTTCTGTAATTTGATTTTTTTTTCAAGAATCTTGTTAAAATTTTTTACATGAATCATAGTTTTTGACGTGGTTTTTTGCGATTTTTTTGATTTTTTAGCCATAACTTCTAAACCATACATCATAAAAGGACGATTTATGCATCAAAATGTTCCTTAAGCTACTGCCCACAAGACTGTATCCTTAAAATAATTTTAAAAATTAGATTTCATGTTAATTTCATGTGCCCTTTTTTGTCATCTTTTATTTTTTTTTATTTATTTTCTAAAATAAAAACTACATATCAGATAAGGACGATTCATGCATTAAAATGAGCACCAGGTCCTCGTCCTTAAGAAGGGATACTCCTTTGTCCAAATGCAGTTTGCTCTATCTCTTGTAGTTTAGGAGTTGTAGAACACTTTTTGGAGTGGAAGCTGGCCAAAAACATGTGCTTTTTCCGTCATAACTCCCAAACCATACATCCTACAAGGACGATTTATACACCAAATTGTTTCTAATACATATATACACAAGACTGCATATTCAGAAAAAAGTTTTCTGGAATTTGATTTTTTTTCAAGAATCTTGTTAAAATTTTTTACATGAATCATGTTTTTGACGTGTTTTTTGCGATTTTTTTGATTTTTTAGCCATAACTTCTAAACCATACATCATAAAAGGACGATTTATGCATCAAAATGTTCCTTAAGCTACTGCCCACAAGACTGTATCCTTAAAATAATTTTAAAAATTAGATTTCATGTTAATTTCATGTGCCCTTTTTTGTCAATTTTCATTTTTTTTATTTATTTTCTAAAATAAAAACTACATATCAGATAAGGACGATTCATGCATTAAAATGAGCACCAGGTCCTCGTCCTTAAGAAGGGATACTCCTTTGTCCAAATGCCGTTTGCTCTATTTCTTGTAGTTTAGGAGTTGTAGAACACTTTTTGGAGTGGAAGCTGGCCAAAAACATGTGCTTTTTCCGTCATAACTCCCAAACCATACATCCTACAAGGACGATTTATACACCAAATTGTTTCTAATACATATATACACAAGACTGCATATTCAGAAAAAGTTTTCTGTAATTTGATTTTTTTTTCAAGAATCTTGTTAAAATTTTTTACATGAATCATAGTTTTTGACGTGGTTTTTTGCGATTTTTTTGATTTTTTAGCCATAACTTCTAAACCATACATCATAAAAGGACGATTTATGCATCAAAATGTTCCTTAAGCTACTGCCCACAAGACTGTATCCTTAAAATAATTTTAAAAATTAGATTTCATGTTAATTTCATGTGCCCTTTTTTGTCATCTTTTATTTTTTTTATTTATTTTCTAAAATAAAAACTACATATCAGATAAGGACGATTCATGCATTAAAATGAGCACCAGGTCCTCGTCCTTAAGAAGGGATACTCCTTTGTCCAAATGCAGTTTGCTCTATCTCTTGTAGTTTAGGAGTTGTAGAACACTTTTTGGAGTGGAAGCTGGCCAAAAACATGTGCTTTTTCCGTCATAACTCCCAAACCATACATCCTACAAGGACGATTTATACACCAAATTGTTTCTAATACATATATACACAAGACTGCATATTCAGAAAAAAGTTTTCTGGAATTTGATTTTTTTTCAAGAATCTTGTTAAAATTTTTTACATGAATCATGTTTTTGACGTGTTTTTTGCGATTTTTTTGATTTTTTAGCCATAACTTCTAAACCATACATCATAAAAGGACGATTTATGCATCAAAATGTTCCTTAAGCTACTGCCCACAAGACTGTATCCTTAAAATAATTTTAAAAATTAGATTTCATGTTAATTTCATGTGCCCTTTTTTGTCAATTTTCATTTTTTTTATTTATTTTCTAAAATAAAAACTACATATCAGATAAGGACGATTCATGCATTAAAATGAGCACCAGGTCCTCGTCCTTAAGAAGGGATACTCCTTTGTCCAAATGCCGTTTGCTCTATTTTTTGTAGTTTAGGAGTTGTAGAACACTTTTTGGAGTGGAAGCTGGCCAAAAACATGTGCTTTTTCCGTCATAACTCCCAAACCATACATCCTACAAGGACGATTTATACACCAAATTGTTTCTAATACATATATACACAAGACTGCATATTCAGAAAAAGTTTTCTGTAATTTGATTTTTTTTCAAGAATCTTGTTAAAATTTTTTACATGAATCATAGTTTTTGACGTGGTTTTTTGCGATTTTTTTGATTTTTTAGCCATAACTTCTAAACCATACATCATAAAAGGACGATTTATGCATCGAAATGTTCCTTAAGCTACTGCCCACAAGACTGTATCCTTAAAATAATTTTAAAAATTAGATTTCATGTTAATTTCATGTGCCCTTTTTTGTCAATTTTCATTTTTTTTATTTATTTTCTAAAATAAAAACTTCATATCAGATAAGGACGATTCATGCATTAAAATGAGCACCAGGTCCTCGTCCTTAAGAAGGGATACTCCTTTGTCCAAATGCCGTTTGCTCTATCTCTTGTAGTTTAGGAGTTGTAGAACACTTTTTGGAGTGGAAGCTGACCAAAAACATGTGCTTTTTCCGTCATAACTCCCAAACCATACATCCTACAAGGACGATTTATACACCAAATTGTTTCTAATACATATATACACAAGACTGCATATTCAGAAAAAAGTTTTCTGGAATTTGATTTTTTTTCAAGAATCTTGTTAAAATTTTTTACATGAATCATAGTTTTTGACGTGGTTTTTTGCGATTTTTTGATTTTTTAGCCATAACTTCTAAACCATACATCATAAAAGGACGATTTATGCATCAAAATGTTTCTTAAGCTACTGCCCACAAGACTGTATCCTTAAAATAATTTTAAAAATTAGATTTCATGTTAATTTCATGTGCCCTTTTTTGTCAATTTTTATTTTTTTTATTTATTTTCTAAAATAAAAACTACATATCAGATAAGGACGATTCATGCATTAAAATGAGCACCAGGTCCTCGTCCTTAAGAAGGGATACTCCTTTGTCCAAATGCCGTTTGCTCTATTTCATGCATTAAAATGAGCACCAGGTCCTCGTCCTTAAGAAGGGATACTCCTTTGTCCAAATGCCGTTTGCTCTATTTCTTGTAGTTTAGGAGTTGTAGAACACTTTTTGGAGTGGAAGCTGGCCAAAAACATGTGCTTTTTCCGTCATAACTCCCAAACCATACATCCTACAAGGACGATTTATACACCAAATTGTTTCTAATACATATATACACAAGACTGCATATTCAGAAAAAGTTTTCTGTAATTTGATTTTTTTTCAAGAATCTTGTTAAAATTTTTTACATGAATCATAGTTTTTGACGTGGTTTTTTGCGATTTTTTGATTTTTTAGCCATAACTTCTAAACCATACATCATAAAAGGACGATTTATGCATCAAAATGTTTCTTGAGCTACTGCCCACAAGACTGTATCCTTAAAATAATTTTAAAAATTAGATTTCATGTTAATTTCATGTGCCCTTTTTTGTCAATTTTTATTTTTTTTATTTATTTTCTAAAATAAAAACTACATATCAGATAAGGACGATTCATGCATTAAAATGAGCACCAGGTCCTCGTCCTTAAGAAGGGATACTCCTTTGTCCAAATGCCGTTTGCTCTATTTCATGCATTAAAATGAGCACCAGGTCCTCGTCCTTAAGAAGGGATACTCCTTTGTCCAAATGCCGTTTGCTCTATTTCTTGTAGTTTAGGAGTTGTAGAACACTTTTTGGAGTGGAAGCTGGCCAAAAACATGTGCTTTTTCCGTCATAACTCCCAAACCATACATCCTACAAGGACGATTTATACACCAAATTGTTTCTAATACATATATACACAAGACTGCATATTCAGAAAAAAGTTTGCTGGAATTTGATTTTTTTTCAAGAATCTTGTTAAAATTTTTTACATGAATCATAGTTTTTGACGTGTTTTTTGCGATTTTTTTGATTTTTTAGCCATAACTTCTAAACCATACATCATAAAAGGACGATTTATGCATCAAAATGTTCCTTAAGCTACTGCCCACAAGACTGTATCCTTAAAATAATTTTAAAAATTAGATTTCATGTTAATTTCATGTGCCCTTTTTTGTCATCTTTTATTTTTTTTATTTATTTTCTAAAATAAAAACTACATATCAGATAAGGACGATTCATGCATTAAAATGAGCACCAGGTCCTCGTCCTTAAGAAGGGATACTCCTTTGTCCAAATGCCGTTTGCTCTATTTCTTGTAGTTTAGGAGTTGTAGAACACTTTTTGGAGTGGAAGCTGGCCAAAAACATGTGCTTTTTCCGTCATAACTCCCAAACCATACATCCTACAATGACGATTTATACACCAAATTGTTTCTAATACATATATACACAAGACTGCATATTCAGAAAAAAGTTTTCTGGAATTTGATTTTTTTTCAAGAATCTTGTTAAAATTTTTTACATGAATCATAGTTTTTGACGTGGTTTTTTGCGATTTTTTTGATTTTTTAGCCATAACTTCTAAACCATACATCATAAAAGGACGACTTATGCATCAAAATGTTCCTTAAGCTACTGCCCACAAGACTGTATCCTTAAAATAATTTTAAAAATTAGATTTCATGTTAATTTAATGTGCCCTTTTTTGTCATCTTTTATTTTTTTTATTTATTTTCTTAAATAAAAACTACATATCAGATAAGGACGATTCATGCATTAAAATGAGCACCAGGTCCTCGTCCTTAAGAAGGGATACTCCTTTGTCCAAATGCCGTTTGCTCTATTTCTTGTAGTTTAGGAGTTGTAGAACACTTTTTGGAGTGGAAGCTGGCCAAAAACATGTGCTTTTTCCGTCATAACTCCCAAACCATACATCCTACAAGGACGATTTATACACCAAATTGTTTCTAATACATATATACACAAGACTGCATATTCAGAAAAAAGTTTTCTGGAATTTGATTTTTTTTCAAGAATCTTGTTAAAATTTTTTACATGAATCATAGTTTTTGACGTGTTTTTTGCGATTTTTTTGATTTTTTAGCCATAACTTCTAAACCATACATCATAAAAGGACGATTTATGCATCAAAATGTTCCTTAAGCTACTGCCCACAAGACTGTATCCTTAAAATAATTTTAAAAATTAGATTTCATGTTAATTTCATGTGCCCTTTTTTGTCATCTTTTATTTTTTTTATTTATTTTCTAAAATAAAAACTACATATCAAATAAGGACGATTCATGCATTAAAATGAGCACCAGGTCCTCGTCCTTAAGAAGGGATACTCCTTTGTCCAAATGCCGTTTGCTCTATTTCTTGTAGTTTAGGAGTTGTAGAACACTTTTTGGAGTGGAAGCTGGCCAAAAACATGTGCTTTTTCCGTCATAACTCCCAAACCATACATCCTACAAGGACGATTTATACACCAAATTGTTTCTAATACATATATACACAAGACTGCATATTCAGAAAAAGTTTTCTGTAATTTGATTTTTTTTCAAGAATCTTGTTAAAATTTTTTACATGAATCATAGTTTTTGACGTGGTTTTTTGCGATTTTTTTGATTTTTTAGCCATAACTTCTAAACCATACATCATAAAAGGACGACTTATGCATCAAAATGTTCCTTAAGCTACTGCCCACAAGACTGTATCCTTAAAATAATTTTAAAAATTAGATTTCATGTTAATTTCATGTGCCCTTTTTTGTCATCTTTTATTTTTTTTTATTTATTTTCTAAAATAAAAACTACATATCAGATAAGGACGATTCATGCATTAAAATGAGCACCAGGTCCTCGTCCTTAAGAAGGGATACTCCTTTGTCCAAATGCAGTTTGCTCTATCTCTTGTAGTTTAGGAGTTGTAGAACACTTTTTGGAGTGGAAGCTGGCCAAAAACATGTGCTTTTTCCGTCATAACTCCCAAACCATACATCCTACAAGGACGATTTATACACCAAATTGTTTCTAATACATATATACACAAGACTGCATATTCAGAAAAAAGTTTTCTGGAATTTGATTTTTTTTCAAGAATCTTGTTAAAATTTTTTACATGAATCATAGTTTTTGACGTGTTTTTTGCGATTTTTTTGATTTTTTAGCCATAACTTCTAAACCATACATCATAAAAGGACGATTTATGCATCAAAATGTTCCTTAAGCTACTGCCCACAAGACTGTATCCTTAAAATAATTTTAAAAATTAGATTTCATGTTAATTTCATGTGCCCTTTTTTGTCATCTTTTATTTTTTTTATTTATTTTCTAAAATAAAAACTACATATCAAATAAGGACGATTCATGCATTAAAATGAGCACCAGGTCCTCGTCCTTAAGAAGGGATACTCCTTTGTCCAAATGCCGTTTGCTCTATTTCTTGTAGTTTAGGAGTTGTAGAACACTTTTTGGAGTGGAAGCTGGCCAAAAACATGTGCTTTTTCCGTCATAACTCCCAAACCATACATCCTACAAGGACGATTTATACACCAAATTGTTTCTAATACATATATACACAAGACTGCATATTCAGAAAAAGTTTTCTGTAATTTGATTTTTTTTCAAGAATCTTGTTAAAATTTTTTACATGAATCATAGTTTTTGACGTGGTTTTTTGCGATTTTTTTGATTTTTTAGCCATAACTTCTAAACCATACATCATAAAAGGACGACTTATGCATCAAAATGTTCCTTAAGCTACTGCCCACAAGACTGTATCCTTAAAATAATTTTAAAAATTAGATTTCATGTTAATTTCATGTGCCCTTTTTTGTCATCTTTTATTTTTTTTTATTTATTTTCTAAAATAAAAACTACATATCAGATAAGGACGATTCATGCATTAAAATGAGCACCAGGTCCTCGTCCTTAAGAAGGGATACTCCTTTGTCCAAATGCAGTTTGCTCTATCTCTTGTAGTTTAGGAGTTGTAGAACACTTTTTGGAGTGGAAGCTGGCCAAAAACATGTGCTTTTTCCGTCATAACTCCCAAACCATACATCCTACAAGGACGATTTATACACCAAATTGTTTCTAATACATATATACACAAGACTGCATATTCAGAAAAAAGTTTTCTGGAATTTGATTTTTTTTCAAGAATCTTGTTAAAATTTTTTACATGAATCATAGTTTTTGACGTGGTTTTTTGCGATTTTTTTGATTTTTTAGCCATAACTTCTAAATCATACATCATAAAAGGACGATTTATGCATCAAAATGTTCCTTAAGCTACTGCCCACAAGACTGTATCCTTAAAATAATTTTAAAAATTAGATTTCATGTTAATTTCATGTGCCCTTTTTTGTCAATTTTCATTTTTTTTATTTATTTTCTAAAATAAAAACTACATATCAGATAAGGACGATTCATGCATTAAAATGAGCACCAGGTCCTCGTCCTTAAGAAGGGATACTCCTTTGTCCAAATGCCGTTTGCTCTATCTCTTGTAGTTTAGGAGTTGTAGAACACTTTTTGGAGTGGAAGCTGGCCAAAAACATGTGCTTTTTCCGTCATAACTCCCAAACCATACATCCTACAAGGACGATTTATACACCAAATTGTTTCTAATACATATATACACAAGACTGCATATTCAGAAAAAAGTTTTCTGGAATTTGATTTTTTTTCAAGAATCTTGTTAAAATTTTTTACATGAATCATAGTTTTTGACGTGGTTTTTTGCGATTTTTTTGATTTTTTAGCCATAACTTCTAAACCATACATCATAAAACGACGATTTATGCATCAAAATGTTCCTTAAGCTACTGCCCACAAGACTGTATCCTTAAAATAATTTTAAAAATTAGATTTCATGTTAATTTCATGTGCCCTTTTTTGTCAATTTTCATTTTTTTTATTTATTTTCTAAAATAAAAACTTCATATCAGATAAGGACGATTCATGCAATAAAATGAGCACCAGGTCCTCGTCCTTAAGAAGGGATACTCCTTTGTCCAAATGCCGTTTGCTCTATCTCTTGTAGTTTAGGAGTTGTAGAACACTTTTTGGAGTGGAAGCTGGCCAAAAACATGTGCTTTTTCCGTCATAACTCCCAAACCATACATCCTACAAGGACGATTTATACACCAAATTGTTTCTAATACATATATACACAAGACTGCATATTCAGAAAAAAGTTTTCTGGAATTTGATTTTTTTTCAAGAATCTTGTTAAAATTTTTTACATGAATCATAGTTTTTGACGTGGTTTTTTGCGATTTTTTTGATTTTTTAGCCATAACTTCTAAACCATACATCATAAAAGGACGATTTATGCATCAAAATGTTCCTTAAGCTACTGCCCACAAGACTGTATCCTTAAAATAATTTTAAAAATTAGATTTCATGTTAATTTCATGTGCCCTTTTTTGTCAATTTTCATTTTTTTTATTTATTTTCTAAAATAAAAACTACATATCAGATAAGGACGATTCATGCATTAAAATGAGCACCAGGTCCTCGTCCTTAAAAAGGGATACTCCTTTGTCCAAATGCCGTTTGCTCTATCTCTTGTAGTTTAGGAGTTGTAGAACACTTTTTGGAGTGGAAGCTGGCCAAAAACATGTGCTTTTTCCGTCATAACTCCCAAAACATACATCCTACAAGGACGATTTATACACCAAATTGTTTCTAATACATATATACACAAGACTGCATATTCAGAAAAAGTTTTCTGTAATTTGATTTTTTTTCAAGAATCTTGTTAAAATTTTTTACATGAATCATAGTTTTTGACGTGGTTTTTTGCGATTTTTTTGATTTTTTAGCCATAACTTCTAAACCATACATCATAAAAGGACGATTTATGCATCAAAATGTTCCTTAAGCTACTGCCCACAAGACTGTATCCTTAAAATAATTTTAAAAATTAGATTTCATGTTAATTTCATGTGCCCTTTTTTGTCAATTTTCATTTTTTTTATTTATTTTCTAAAATAAAAACTTCATATCAGATAAGGACGATTCATGCAATAAAATGAGCACCAGGTCCTCGTCCTTAAGAAGGGATACTCCTTTGTCCAAATGCCGTTTGCTCTATCTCTTGTAGTTTAGGAGTTGTAGAACACTTTTTGGAGTGGTAGCTGGCTACAAACATGTGGTTTTTTGTCATAACTCCCAAACCATACATCCTACAAGGACGATTTATGCACCAAATTGTTTTTAATACATATTTACACAAGACTGCATTTTTAGAAAAATTTTTTTTTCAAGAATCTTAGTTAAATTTTTTTTCAAGAATCATAGTTTTCTACGTCATTTTTGTGATTTTTTTGGTTTTTTAGCCATATCTCCTAAACCATACATCATAAAAGGATGATTTATGCATCAAAATGTTCGCTAAGCTACTGCCCACAAGACTGTATCCTTGGAAGAATTTTAAAAATTAGATTTCATGTTAATTTCATATGCCCTATTTTGTCAATTTTTGTTTTTTATTTTTTTTCTAAAATCCAAACTACATATCAGATAAGGACGATTCATGCATTAAGATGAGCGCCAGGTTTTCGACCTTAAGGAAGGCATATTCTTTGTCGAAATGCATTTTGCTCTATCTCTTTTAGTGTAGGAGTTGTAGAACACTTTTTGGAGTGGTAGCTGGCCAAAAACATGTGGTTTTTGTCATAACTCCCAAACTGTACATCCTACAAGGACGATTTATGCACCAAATTGTTTCTAATACATATTAACACAAGACTGCATTTTTAGAAAAAAAAAAATTTTCAAGAATCTCAGTTAAAATTTTTTTTTCAAGAATCATACTTTTCTACGTAATTTTTTGTGATTTTTTTAGTTTTTTACCCATAACTCCTAAACCATACATCATAAAAGGACGATTTATGCATCAAAATGTTCGTTAAGCTACTGTTCAAAAGACTGTATCCTTGGAAGAATTTTAAAAATTAGATTTCATGTTAATTTCATATGCCCTTTTTTGTCAATTTTTATTTATTTTTTTTTTTTTTCTAAAATCCAAACTACATATCAGATAAGTACGGTTCATGCATTAAAATAAGCGCCAGGTCTTCGACCCTAAGGAAGGCATATTCTTTGTCGAAATGCATTTTGTTCTATCTCTTGTATTTTAGGAGTTGTAGAACATTTTTTGGAGTGGTAGCTGGGTACAAACATGTGGTTTTTTGTCATAACTCCCAAACCATACATCCTACAAGGACGATTTATGCACCAAATTGTTTTTAATACATATTTACACAAGACTGCATTTTTATAAAATTTTTTTTTCAAGAATCTTAGTTAAATTTTTTTTTCAAGAATCATAGTTTTCTACGTCATTTTTTGTGATTTTTTTGGTTTTTTAGCTATAACTCCTAAACCATACATCATAAAAGGATGATTTATGCATCAAAATGTTCGTTAAGCTACTGCACACAAGACTGTATCCTTGGAAGAATTTTAAAAATTAGATTTCATGTTAATTTCATATGCCCTTTTTTGTCAATTTTTGTTTTTTTATTTTTTTTCTAAAATCCAAACTACATATCAGATAAGGACGATTCATGCATTAAAATGAGCGCCAGGTTTTCGACCTTAAGGAAGGCATATTCTTTGTCGAAATGCATTTTGCTCTTTCTCTTGTAGTGTAGGAGTTGTAGAACACTTTTTGGAGTGGTAGCTGGCTACAAACATGTGGTTTTTTTGTCATAACTCCCAAACCATACATCCTACAAGGACGATTTATGCACCAAATTGTCTCTAATATATATTTACACAAGACTGCATTTTAGAAAAAAAATTTTTTCAAGAATCTCAGTTAAAATTTTTTTTTTAAGAATCATAGTTTTCTACGTAATTTTTTGTGGTTTTTTTAGCCATAACTCCTAAACCATACATTATTAAAGGACGATTTATGCACCAAAATGTTCGTTAAGCTACTGCCCACAAGACTGTATCCTTGGAAGAATTTTAAAAATTAGATTTCATGTTAATTTCATATGTCCTTTTTTGCCAATTTTTATTTTTTTTATTTTTTTTTTAAAATCCAAACTACATATCAGATAAGTACGGTTCATGCATTAAAATTAGCACCAGGTCTTCGACCTTAAGAAAGGCATATTCTTTGTCGAAATGCATTTTGCTCTATTTTTTGTAGTTTAGGAGTTGTAGAACACTTTTTGGAGTGGTAGCTGGCCAAAAACATGTGGTTTTTTCGTCATAACTCCCAAACTATACATCCTACAAGGACGAAGGATTTTTTTTCAAGAATCTCAGTTAAATTTTTTTTTTCAAGAATCATAGTTTTTACGTCATTTTTTGTTTTTTTTTTTTTTTAGCCATAACTCCAAAACCATACATTATAAAAGGACTATTTATGTATCAAAATGTTCGTTAAGCTACTGCCCACAAGACTGTATCCCTGGAAGAATTTTAAAAAATAGATTTCATGTTAATTTCATATGTTCTTTTTTGCCAATTTTTATTTTTTTTATTTTTTTTCTAAAATCCAAACTACATATCAGATAAGGACGGTTCATGCATTAAAATAAGCGCCAGGTCTTCGACCTTAAAGAATGCATATTGTTTGTCTAAAAAAACTATTTTTGACTATAAAAGCTATTTATATGATACTCGAGAAAGATCGTAACAAAAAAAAACCCATATAATTTGTAACTACCAATAGTAGGGTAGTATTAGTTGCAACCAAAAAAAAAATTTTTTCTTTTTTATTTTAATTTTTTTTTTTCCTTAATCGTCTCAACGAGTCTGCCTGCAAAGGTTCAGCTCGATTGGATCACTGGAAAAGGGTTACAAATCGATCCAAAGCCTTTCAGACACGCGGACAGACGGACACTACGATTTGACATAAAAAAATTTCAATTACGCATGTTAGAAGGCGTGTATCTTGTGAACCCCTCAACCTATTTTGTAGTTTCTGGGCAATAAATCTTCACAATTTTGCTACAAATGAGATTTCCACAGAACAAATTTTTAGAAAATTTTTTTAAGAGTCGAAAAATTAGAAAAAGTAAAATAAGCCAACTTGGCTTTTTTTCAAAAAGTAACTAAAAATTAAAATCGACACCAAAGCTACAACTATTGGTTGATCAACCTCTTTTTTACCTTAAATACTTTTGTTTATGTACTCAATAAACTCACACTTTAAAACTTGGAATAAGTTGACTCGTTAATTTTTAGTATTTTTTTTAAATTTAAGGTTTATTACTTTACTTTGCAAACTTGAACCTCAATCCGGCACGTGTTAGCATTATCGGATTGGGCTTAAACTTTGTAAATCATATTTTCTAGTCTATTGGCACATTTTAGGGGGGAACTGTAAAAAGTGATTTCTTGTAACCACCCTACTGCACCAACTTAATTTTTGAACATACTTATCTCAAAATTTTTCTAAACCAATGCGTAATTATGTGCTCTTTCAATAGAACATGTTTTTCTTCTTCTGGTTTAAATCAGCGATGCCCACGAAAATTATGTGAAGAGTGCAAAAACAACAACAACAACAATAACAAAAAGCAAAAACATTTTTAAATCTGGATGCAATAAGGAATTGCCAATAACACGAGTGCTGGCAAAGTCCGCGACAGTGAACTTGTATGTATTCTGTAAAAGTAATGAATCAAGTAATTCCAAATGTATCATTTTTTTTGAGAGTCAGAATACATTCTGATTTACCCAGCTTTAACCAAGTAGTGGTTTTCTGATATCATTTTTTTAATTTTTTGTTTTATAGTTTTTAACTTTTTTGTTTTTTATTTTTTTACTTTCTTTTTATGTTTTCTTTTGTGAATTTTTTATTTTTATAAATAATTTATTCTGATGCAATATAAAAAAGTATCCACCTGCAAATATTGAATAACTTTTTCTCAATTTGTATTCGCATAACGAAAAATATAAAGAATACGACGCATGCTGTCAACGTCTACAATGTAAGTGCCAAAAACAGTGCAAAACAGCCGCGATCGGTGGTGCCAAAGAACAAAAACAACAACATGCAAACGCAGAACAGCTATCGATGTTTCGAAAGAACAAAAACAATAACATTAAGAAGCGAGGCTGAAATCGCAAACTGAATTGGGCGAATTACAGCAATTATGAAAATATTGAAGTTGTTGTAAAAGAGTGGAAAGAGTTAGGCGCTGGGCATCGCTGGTTTAAATTTTAAAAAAAGATTTATTCACAAAATTTGTACAGTGTGTCAGTGCAGTTAGCTTTGCGTTGCTCAATCGAGCACTCGTGCCACTTTGATTCATGCCTTCCAAGAAACATTTTTCTCTAGCAGAAGTGGAAGGGTGTCAGCTCAAACATGTCTGACGCAAATGACATTTATAAGAGTGGCTGCATGCAACTTGTGTTTTCGTTATGCAAAAATTGAAGCATTTAATTTGCCTCAATATCAAAAAATATCATGTAAAAAATTATGTCGAACCTTAAAAATAACTTAGCTTTAACTAAGTTCTGAATACTATTGTACGTTTGTTCTTTTGGTTTATTGGCTTTGTGTGTAACATTAATTCGTAAATTTACCAATTTTAATTGGATGTTATTAGTTACTTTACTACTCGCTACTGGCTGGTGTGACGACTTCTTGATTGTACCTGACCACCGACCCACCCACAATGACCTCTTCTTCCGCATACCTCTGATCAAGCAACTCTTGCAGTCTCTGGTGCACTGTGTAAATTTTTAACCCAGTCAAGCAAATCACTTTTTAAAGTTCTGACACAAATTGCGACATTTTCTTTCGCTTCGCATTCATTCTTCACTCTGCTTGACTACGTTTTTTTTGTATGCGTTTTCCAAACTTTGCTCGTTCGTTCGCTCGTTGGCTTGGAAGGAAGTCTGCATTAATTCGACTCACCTGTCCCGTGCATGTCAGAATCTCTAGAAGCTGAAGCTAGAGTTGCGCTCTGAAACAAAAGCTTAATTTAAATACTCCCATTTGAGGGGCTTGACATAATCTTAGCTGGCAATTTAGCTGTAGATGGGTGGTGATTGCTAGGTCTCGCTTTTTTATGCTTTTGTTGTTGTTGCAAGTTAGAAGACTGCAATTTATTATGCCGGTCTTAAATGCGAAGTAGTGAAATTAAGCTAACGAGACGAAGCGTGGCGCACACTTCAACTTATTTCTTATATCTTGTGCACCAAAGTGCACTACTTTGCTTAAGAAAATTCTTATGCTAAGCTTGACACATTTAAATTAAACATGTTTTTTCATCAGCTTTTACTCTTTTTCCCCTCTCTCTTTCTCTCTCTCCATCATTCTTTCTCTAAAGTAGCATAAGAAAGTATTCAATTTTGCATTCTGCAGACGCAGTTGACTTTATGCAAAGTTCAGCCTGATTCGAATAAAGCACGAAGAAAAGTTCTTTGAAAAAATCTCCAAAACTAAACACACAAGCCTCATCTCCATCAGCGTCGCCTCTGTGGAACGCTCTTAATTTAGATACCCTCTATACCTCCGTCTTTGCTCTAGTGTCTTCCGGCCGTTGCAATGAGTAGCTTTCGTTTCCCATTTTTTCTTTATTTTTCTGCTTAAATTTGTGCCGTTTGCATATCCAGCAGCCAAGCCAGCACATTGTTACGACTTCCTTTCAAAGGTGGATAATCTTGTGACTTTTGTGTCTTAGTCTTATATACTATATTTTTGCTCACTCTACACTATTAGAATCTTCCTGCAAGTGTCTATGTTTGCTTTGAGTCTGCTGCCAGTAAATGTGTTTGTGTGCGTGTCTGCCTGTATTTGCGCGCGTCTGCTCGTCTATTTATCTAGTCCATTGCATATCCTGAGGCTAATGAATGCGATTTTCTTATTCTTTCATATCTTCGCACGTGTGTGTTAGTTTCAAGTGCCTGTTTGTGTGTGTGTTTTAACATAAGTCAAAGCACTTTCTCAAGAGTTTTTTACATACGACTTTATTTTGCTGATGCTGCTTCTTGAACAGTTATTGCGTTTTAGTATTCCACCAGAATTCTCGTCTTTACTAAAATTGCTTTCATTCCACACAATTTTTCTTTTATCTGACTTAAGAATGTGGAAAATTTGCAATCTGCATCATGTTGTGATTATCTTCTTGAAGATTAGAGACTTTCTAATGCTTTAGCACTCTATACTTAGCTTTACTTTTAACATTTTTTACTATTATTTTATAAAAACTCTTATTTTTTGTGCGTTGTATTTCTTGTTTCGTATGAATTTTGAAAAGTTTAACTTGAGCTGTAGGCTCAAATGTTGCCAACTTATATTATTTCCTTAGACACTTGAAACGTATCTAAGTTCTTTTGGTGCTTCCTTGACCCTAAATTGCGCTGCAGTGCTTTGAAAATACGTGTTTTTGATGTTATCGTAAAAATTACGGGTTAATAAAAAATTTCACTTAAAATTAATTGGAAAATTGAAAAAAAAAGCGAAATATGTACATAAATTTAAGGGGCATTGTGTGTAAAAATGCTTTTGGTGCAACGTGATCCTTG
Source organism: Dichetophora obliterata (assembly GCA_963920525.1). Classification (NCBI taxonomy): domain Eukaryota; kingdom Metazoa; phylum Arthropoda; class Insecta; order Diptera; family Sciomyzidae; genus Dichetophora; species Dichetophora obliterata. The sequence goes on along the minus strand of OY986437.1, from coordinate 264,691,521 downwards.
ATTGTTACTAAATTGTACAAATTGTGTCGTAAATTTTACGACATCATCGTAATCTAGGCAAAACAGTTGTAGTTTTAGCCCGACTTTAGTCAATGTTTGAAATTTGAATTTATTTCGAAAGTGGTACCTTAAAAAAAAACTAGGTATGTGGCCAACCCAGTTGAAATACCAACAACATCTTCCTCTACTCCGGTTCATTTCGCATCTAAATGGGCTTACTTTGAATTGCAACCAAATTCGTAAGCTTTAAATATAAAATTTCCACATTCTAGAAACGTTTAAAGAGCTTTTTAGTTTGCAACTCAATCTGTATCTACTCGTACGTTTAACTAGTAAAATATTATTAAAAATATAACCCGCTACAACAACATCAGACAACAAATGAAAACACTTTCGTAAAGCCTTAGACAAGTGCTATGAAATAAAAGTGATTGAGAGGCTTCTAACTTGAAAATCCTAGGAGTTTTATTTAAATATATTGTTATATTGCGAATTTTTTATCGAAACGCCAAGAATCAGAGGCTGCAATAACAACAATGTTCGCACTCTCACATCCATATCTGTTAAAGAAAAACCTATTGTGTTGAGCTCAAATTGAAATATGCTGCTAGGCGCACACATTTTTGCTGAGTTAAAAAAAAACACATATAATAAATTACAAGAAGAAACAAAATTTTTGATGGATTCGCAGTGAAGGTGGTTACATTTTTTATTATTATTGCTTGATATACTGGTTTATATATGCGCCCTTTATTTTGGTTGTTATTTTTTATGCCAATTTGCATGCATAAATTTTATTAAGTTATGTTTGCGCCACATGTTGTCGTGCGAAGTCAGTCGACGACAGCGAAAGCCGAATGCTCATATAAAAGACGTAAATTTTTGTTGGTTTTTTAATTCGAACAATGTTGAAAATTTTGACTGGGTATTATTTATAGAGCTACTTGATGTGGTCTTAAAATTTCAACAGTTTTAAATGTATATTTATTTTTGCCCCCCCTCCCCCTCTTTTTCTATAAATCACTCAGTTAAATGCTGGCGCTGCTATAATCTTCAATCATTTTACTTATTATAGCATAAAATAAAAAAAAAACTATTACTTGTTAGAAACAAAATTTGATCCAATCACAACAGTGTTTGAATGAAGAGACGAATTTAGCTCAAAAAACGCTTTCGAAAACTTCTGTTGCCCAAAGTTTTTTGATGTTTTTAAACGTTGTTTTGTTGTTGTCTTTTTCATTTTCTTCATCTTCTTTTGTTTCAGCAGTTTGTTGCGAGAAAAAAAAGCTTCAGTGGTAGAACTAGAAAAGCGTTCTTGGAAAACAGTTTTTACCAGCATCAACAAAATTCTTGAAAAGAACTTAAGCTTAGTATGCTGTAGGAACGAACATTTTTAGGCATTTAATTCTACACGCGAAATTTTGGTGTAGACTCAACACTAACGCACACTTACCATAACGTGTTTGTGGAATGTGTTAGTTGAACATTATTGTAAAATGTCAAATTTCCACGTCAATTAAATGTACGGCCATATAAAAGGCAGCGAAATTAGGACATTTGAACTCCCCAATCATGGTTATGAACTTGGCTGCATTGAACAAATTTTTCGATTGAACAGCGTACTAACCAACGAAAAAAAAATTTGCTACCTTTTTGCTATCAAAAATGCAATGCATTTCTTGCGAAAGATTTCTTTTCGCTTCTACAGCATACTAAGCTTTACGCGTAAAATGTGGTGAAAAATCCGAAATATTCTTTGCTGCTAAAATTATTAAAAAAAAAAAAAATATAAAGTCGCGCACATAACGCGCTACGACAACGCAAAAAATTTCTAATGAACAAATAAATGGCAATAATAGCAGCTCATAAAAATAAACGCTTACTTTAAGCGCCCTCCTCCTCCGCACTAGCCACAGCTTAAAGCTCTTCAAAATAAGTGCACGAGCGCGTTTTTTTTATTTATTTTTTAGAATGCAAGCCAATTTCTTGTAGATCTAAACGACGCTGCATGCCGCAACCCTGAGCTTGATTATAAACTACAATTTGTTGTTGTTGTGGTTGTTGTTGTTGCTGTGTTATTGTTGTTTGTGCTGCCATTTTGTGAAATTGCAGTTCTTCTGCATCATTTACTCAACTGTTTTTTCATCATCGTTTTGTGCTTAAGTAGTTGTTTTAAAGTTATGTTGCTATTTTTCATATTTGTCTATCTATCTATCTGTCTGTCGGTCTGTTATTTGGATTACACATGACGCTTCTGCGATAACGTTTGTCATACGTGTGTATATTGGGTTGACGTTGTTGCATGCAGTTCAAGGTCAGCTAGTTTCAAAAGTAGGCGAAAGCTTTCAATGCGACCATTTTTCGGCGCTGTTGCGAAAAATAATAAGAGAAATAAAAAAAAGTTACTCAAGTATAGTTAAGATAAAAAAATACGTGCAACAAGTTTTGCTTATTTAATAAAACTAATTTTTATTTAAGTGTACAAAAGTTTTGATAAAAAATATATTTATTGATCGTTAATTTTAATCATAAACTGTCATATTTTCTGTCAAATTCTTATAATTGGTAAAATAAAATTCTTGTAATATCTGTTAAATTTTTATAGTAATATTTTTTAGACTTTGTTCAGCAAAGTTTTTGGTCAGAATAATAGCAAAAAATTTGCTGAGGAACGATGAAATTATCAAATACAGGGAAAAAAACTGTACATAAAAGCGCACAAAGTAATCATTAGTTTTACATAAAAACAGTTATATCTTCGAAAATTCCGAAGAACCAAGAATGCATTTTTTGGGCGCATAGTAAAAATATGTGTAAGTACTCTGAATTTTTATAAATCGAAAAAAGGTAATAACGTATCTTCAGAATTAATTTTCAAAATTTCAACAGTTTTTTCACTATGTCCTTTCGATGACCTTGAACCTTGTCTTTTGTGTAATATTTGTAGAGTCTAAAACCATAAGATACCCAGTGAACCAAAACTACCGTTTTCGAATTCATTTATGAACTTTTTCGGGTAGATACGATAAATAAACCCTAATTGTATCATTCGTCGGCCTAAAATGCCTTTAAAAAATTAACCTTATTTTCTTCGGAAATGAGTTGGAAAGAACCATAAATTGTACTTTTTTTGTTCTGAAATGAATTGTCGGCCTTTGTAGTCTAGTGGAGAGCGCGCTAGGCTATCAACCCAAAGGTCCCTGGTTCGAATCCGGATTCGGGCATGGTTCATTTCACTTTCTTTGTTCTTTCCATCATTTAAGAATTATGGAAAACTAAAAATCCACAACTACAATTGTGGAAAATGTTGAATTAAAGGACATTAACAACAATGCTTGCTTACGAGGTTAAGGCATAACACTAGCCTCGGCTTAAAGCAATTCAAATTGTCTTTCACGGTTGTTTCGCCTAATCAATAATTTACGTATGGTTCTAATCAATTCCTCTTTAGATAGATTTAATATCCCTTTCCTTCCAGGTCAAAGACCAAACCTTGTTTGTATAAGGCGCATGCCTTGGTTCTTTGATCTTGTTTTACAAAAAAAAAAAACATAGAAAAGTTATTTTCCGGCACTAGATATTGTTTCTACTTATATGATAAAAAATTATTATTTTTTGAACTCATGGAAAAATGCAAAAAACAAACATTTTTTATTAATTTCTGAACTCATTTATGAACAAAAATTGTTTATTTACGAGGAATTTTTACTTTCTAAAATGATTATTTTTCGACTCAAAATAAGTTTTTTATGAATTTTGGAGAAGAAGTACAGTTTTTATTTATGGGAAAAGTTTACACGAATTTAATCTTCCACAGCAAGCACTTTTAAGCGACAAAATAAAAAATCCAAATTTAAAAAAAAATCTATTCAAAAACGTTCGCAAAACTCTCACCTAATATAGAAAAACTCAAGACTGAACGCAACCAGCGTGTTAGTTTGAAATTTTTTAAACAAAAAGTCCTTTACAATTAAGTAAAATTATTATAAATAGTTTTCACTTCTCCACTTAAAAATAATCATCGTTTGGGTGAAATTTTGCATGGAGCATCACTGACGAAAATAAGAAACTTAATTTTAAGGAAAAACGTTTGGCGTGATTTTTGGCGGAGTTACAGGGCAAAATCGTCGAAAATCAATTTTTTATAACTAAATTCATATCTCCAACAATTCTTAACGCAAATGTTTAGTTTGACATAACGTTGGAAAGGTAATTAGTTGGACTTTAATTCAAAAAAATTGGAAAATTTTGTTAGTTGGGGGGTTCCATGTCTTGGGGTAAGGTCATTAATTTCGTAGATGTAAATGTAGGGATACGAGGAGCACCATATAAAAAATTTAAGGTATGACCTGCAGTTCAAGCCCACCAAAATAACGTTTTTTAAAATTGCTGTAGCTCAGTCGTTTTTCAATTTATCAACTTTGAGTTTTTTACGTGAAAGTATACGCAATTTTTTAACTTTTTCAGTACTTTTTTATGTTTCAATGTTTTTTATACCCCCTACCAGAGCGATGAAAATGGGTACGTAAAAATGAGAAAGCGACAACTGATCGTTTTTCTTGATGATCAGTTGTCGTATCGAAATTCTGTGGGCGTCATTTTGTTGCTAATCACGTCAGGCCGGTCCTGAACTAAAATATTACCAAAATATAAAAAAATTGACAAAATTAATTTTTTAAAATTAAAAATGGGGATTTTTTCCCCACTTCTCCCAAGGTAGTAGGGTAAGCCCAATTATCCTAAGTCAAGACCTGCCTGATGTGATTACCTACAAAATGCCGCCCGCCTCATATTGATCCGACTGCTGGTTCTCGAGAATAAAAATACACCCCAGTTTGAAAAAAGTGATTTCGAAAAAAATGCCCTTCAAGTTTTATTACAGCACTTCGGCGCGCGTGTATATATATAAATCTATAGCTCAGTAATTTAAAAAATAATTTGAATATTGAAAATTCCTTTATGAGATTTTTTTTAAGGATTTTAGAAGCCATTTATAAAAAAAAAATCGAAAAATTTAACTGCAGGTCATACCTTAAGTAATTTTCTTAAAGCTTGTAATATAACTTTTTCAAAGTCCTTTAAAGTCATTGTTAAGCAAAGTTGTAAGTACTGGACTAGAAAAAAAAATGCAAAACAAACTTGCCCGAAAAAAACTACATATTGTGCCTCAAATCGTTACAACTTACTTTTTACCATTTTAACGTGGCGTATGAGTAACATTTATTCCAAATTCACTTTGCAACTTTTTTGAGGTCATCGTTTTGTAACGTAAAAAGTTTATCCCATTATTCTAAGGGCGTGGAGGAGTGGACGACACCAAAACAATACTCCATACGGCTAATCTCGAAACAGCCATGTCAAAATATCGAAAGAGTGCTCAAAATCCACTTTGAGCCAAAAAATGGATGACATCGTAAATCTCTTATTTGAACGTAAATAGGCAAAAGTAATGATCCAGAATTTCTAGTTGTGGCAAGTACGTGTGGGAGTCACAAGAGATTAACAAACCTAACTCCCAAAATTATGAGTTGCATCGTGTTAGCTTTCGAACGTTAGTTCAAACTTAATATTCGATTAAGAAATGTTTGAGATGTTTTCGTAAAAATCGTTTTCCGACGTTTTTTTGACGATTTTTATTTTATTTATTTATTTAATTAATTAATATTTGTACAATAAGACTTGGTCTTTAGTAGTACATCAATAGAGGTGAATCACATTTTTATAATTTTTACTTATTGAATAATTAATATTTGTCTAATAACTATGTGAATTTAGAATATAAAAAAGAATTAAGATTTTGCGTTTAGGTTAAGTTTAATTAAATTGAACATTAAAATTTTTTTAAAAAAAAAGAATTAAGAATAAGATAACTTAATAATTACTTGATTGAAGATTATTTTAAAGAAATAAGTAAAGTGGAAAAAAAAAATTATAAACAAAATATAATAAGAAGAAAACGTTTGAAAGATATGACAATAAGGAAAATAGAGAAAGAATAAATTTAAAGATTGAATTGAATTATCCATCAATAGAACAGAAGTAATTATAAACTGCATGTTCAAAGCTGCTTCTAAAAGTTAATTGTTTCAAATAGTTGGGTAATGAATTCCAAAGTCTAATGGTGCTTATGAAGAAAAATCTACTGCTATTGAGGTAGTTGTGTCTAGGAACAATGATGTTGGTAGACCGAACTGATTGAAAAAATTGTAATTTCTCATAAAGATACCCTGGGCATTGTGTATTAATAAGTCTGTGCAAAAAAATAATATTACGCATATTCAAGTATTGAACCAAACCACACCCAAGAATTTCTTTACTTCTCAACGAAATATGGTCAAAACGTTGGATTTTAAAAACATACCTTGCCGCATTGTTAAACGCCACAAGGAGCTTATGTTGCGATTGGGAATCAAGCTGACTATAGACAACATCTGAAAAAGTAATATGTGGCATTATTAGTTGTACTACAAGCCTACGACGAGTTTCAAGAGGGATAAAGTCTGAGGAAGCTCGTAAATAACGCAAAGTACCGTAGATTTTACTTATAATGTAATTAATATGGTCAATACAGGTTAATCTATAATTATGAAACCAAGGTTTTTCACTTTATTCACAACGTTCAATTTATCAGTTCCTATTGACAAAAGTGGAATATCCACAAAGCATGAATCATTCCTTGCAATTGGTAGCACTTTCGATTTTAAAGGATTGATATAAAGTAAGTTGGTGACTGCCCACTTGTTAAGCAATGCCAGATCATAGTTTAATCTATATGCTAAGTCTTCTAAAAGACCAGTAGGTCGAGAGAGGTATAGCTGAATGTCATCAGCATAAGCATGAACGGTTGCATATTTACAAACAGAGAATACGTCATTTAAAAAAATAGAGAAAAGTAAGGGACCCAAAATAGACCCTTGAGGCACACCGGCAGAAACAGAACAAAGAGACGAACAATTATTACCAACTTTAACCTGTTGCATTCTATTATCTAGGTAATTGGATACTAGTTTAAATGCACTGTCACTGAAATAAAAAAAATGCTTAAGCTTATAGCAAAGCAGATTGTGATCGACAGAGTCAAAAGCTTTGGAGAAATCTATAAGGCAAAGAAGAGTTATAAGATTCTTGTCATAGGCTATTCTAATGTCATCCATTATTTTCATTACTGCTGTCGAACAACTGTGACCAGAGCGAAAGCCAGACTGCAATGGGGATAAAAGATTGTTGACATGTAGGTACTCAGAAATCTGATCAGACATTATTCGTTCAAAAACCTTACTAAGAGCAGGGAGTATACTAATAGGTCTGAAATCTTTGGGATCAGAGACAGAAGTAGATTTAGCCACAGGCATGACCGTGGCAATCTTCCATAATTCTGGGAAACGGGAGCAAGTAATACAGTGATTGATAATATGAGTCAGGGGCGCTAAGATAAAGTGAATAACTAATTTGATAAATCGGATTGGCATTTCATCAATCCCTACTGCATTGGAATTAATTTTCATTATGCATTTGGCTACATAATCCTCACTAACAGATGAGAATTCAAAAGATGGCAAGGAAAAATTAGTTGCTTGTGCTGTCAACACGCCATTGTTGCCATTAAATATCCTGTTTGAGGAAATGTCCCGAGAAGGACTTGGGCACCCATTTGCCAAAAAGAAGCCATTAAGTAAGTCCGGATCCAAATTACAAACACTAGGCTCCTTACTGAACACTCTATACTTTTTTATATTTTGCCATAACTGTTTAGAGCTTAACCCTGTATTAAACTTACAACTGAAGAAGTTTGTCTTTTCTTGTCGAACCATGAGAGAAGCATAATTTCGAGCTCTCCTGTACTTGTCCCAGTTATCGTTTGTTCGACTATTTTTCCACTTAGAGTGAAGTTTATTTCTAGCTTTAATAGCAGACAATACACGATTTGTAAACCAAGGACATGAGTTATTAGAAATTTGAATTGAGCGTAAAGGCACATGACGGTCAAACAGGACATTTAATTGATTCATGAGAACTCTAAGTTTATCATCCACCGAGCTATAAAACCAGCAGTCCATCCAACTCATACTAGATAATTCATGACTTAAGGCGGATAAATCTATTGATTTGTAGTCACGATAAGAGAAACTGACATGAGAATTTTTTTTTAGATTTATATTAAGACAACAAAAAAGTAAGTCATGATCAGACAAAAAACTCATTTGATCAAACTTTAGAACATAAGAAACATCAGAAACTAGACAAACATCAAGCAAACTAGGCTCACAGTCTTGCATATAACGAGTGGGAATATCAGAATTCACAACTTTCAAGCCACTCAACGATGACAGGTAGTAAAAATTTTCTGTAGCAGAGTCATTCCGTAATAAATTAATATTAAAGTCCCCACAAACAAAAAAGAAATCGTAGTCAATGACTTTTGCAGAAAGGTCAGAAAAAAATATTTCAGGATTAATGCATCTATTAGGGTTGTATACGCAAGAGACGAATATTTTTTTATGATTATCGAAGACTTCAACATTAATAAACTCACAAACATCATTACATTTATTCACAAACTTAGCATTGAGACTAGACTTACAATAGATAGCAACACCACCTCCCCTTCTACCACTTCTGTCATTTCGGAAAAGTCTAAATCCATTAAAGTTATAAAAAGAATCAGGAATATCCCTCTTGAACCAGGTTTCAGTAACACACACAATATCAACTGTTGAATTTTCAAGAATATATCTAGCCTGGTCAAGCTTAATTCCGTTTAAACTACGCGCATTAAAATGTATCACATTTAAACCACTACGTTGATTACATAAAACACTAATTAAGGCTTTATAATTTTCACAAACACCAAAAGACGAACCATTATAATGTGTCAAGATTTGTCACAACAGAAGCAGCTTTTAACAAATTTAAGATATACAACAAAAAATTAAATGGATAAAACAAGTTAAATGGATAAAGAGAAAAACTATTAAAAAGATAGAGTGAATAAGAAAGAATTATTCGGCGCATTACTAATGATAGTAAGAAAAAAAAAGTTAGAACTAAAAGGATAGATAAACAGATGCTTATATATAAGCAGATTAACATTTTATGAAAACTTTCACTTAACAAATAAAAACAAAAACAATGATCAACTTTATGTTCCAGCGATGCAATCAACGTGATCTTTGTTTTGAACCAGTTTCGCCTCACCATCTCTAGATGTTCTTACATAAACATTACCACGCAACGTAAATACAGCAACAAACCGGCTCTCGCGCTTTAGTTGATTTGCATATAGCAAGATTGCGCGGTTTGTTTTGGTCAAACCTTCATGCAAGTATAGTGACCCACCTCCACCATAACCAATGTCGCTGAGTAATAGCTGTCGCTTGTTGGTTTTGCGAAAAGCAGAAACAGCTTTAAACAAGTAATTGCGGTCGTATGCTGAAAATAGTTTTACAACAATTGCTGAGTTTTTGTTGTTGTTGTTTTTGGCTCGAACTCTAAATATATTCCTAAGTCTTAATGGGTTGCATTTTAATAGAGAGCAAATCTTGTCAAACTTATCAGCAAGGTTCTCATCGGGAGCAAAGGGGACTCCGTTAATGATGACGTCAGATGAGATAGCATCATTTTCGTACGACTCTACTTGTGTCTTAAGCGCTCTTATTTCCTCATCTAGCATTAAAGAGAGGGGTGGTTCGCTTGTGTTGCTGCTTTGAAGATTATCCATTTCCTTTTTTAAATCTTTTATGTCCTCTTTTAACACACTAAATTCAGCGCATGTCGCCTCAATCATCTTAACTCGCTCTATTACACTCCTAATGGTGGACTTAATGTTCGTTAACTCTGCAGTTACCTCACCAATTCTCTCCATCACTCTACCCTCCGACGCATTAATTGCTCCAGTCAGTTGTTCGACGATGCTTTCTCTTATGCAATTCAGCTTGATGTTCCAACTTGATTCGGAAAGCATAGGTGTAGCTGCATTCGATGAGTCATCCGATCGCGAGCTGCAAGTACCGACGGGAGTTACCGGAGCAGCAAGTTTGCGATTTATTGCAGCACTTCGTGTGTTTTTTGTTACATTCGACATGTTTAGGTTTATATTTAATTTTAAAAATTATCGACTAACTTTGAAGTTTTTTAAAAAAGAAAAATATGTATCAACGCGGCAAGATTATGTTTAATAGGTGCTGATAAAATAAAACTAGTTTAATTGAAGATACCAGCGATAAAACGTTTAAATTGCTGACGCTGAAAAAACACGTCTATTCGTTGCACATAATCGAATATGTTGATCAATTTTTATTATTTATTTTATTTATTTTATTATATAATTTTTATAGGCCAAAAATTACGCCAAACTTTTTTCCTTCAAATAAAGTTTTTTATTTCCGCCAGTGATGCTCCATGCAAAATTTTACCCAAATCGGAGATGATAATTTCGTAATTTATATTTTTCCGGTACTTTTAAAATGGAATCGCTGTAATATATAAACAAAGTTTTGCATTGAATAAAACTAAAGTGACAAAGTGGATATACATTCAATTTAAAAATCATTAAAAACTATTGAATTTCTAGTATTCATAAAGTATTTAGGTTTACAAATTTATTTTATAGTAATGGGTCCTAATTCCATATTAAATCAACCAATTTTTAAATTTCATCTCTCAGATTTGTATGATTTTTTTATGTATGTAGTGCTTGTGATTCTGCATCAAAGTGTTTATTTTTTTTTTGCGAAAGTTTAAATTTTTATGAATTAAAAAAAAAATTATAAGCAAAAATTTTGTTTCTTTGAAACACAAAAATAGTTCTAGAGTTAAAACTAAAGCAGCTATGTGGATAAAATTTACATTGTGTTGTATATCGAATCAAAGCCATTAATTTAACCTTCAAGACGGGCTGTTAAACATCTTTATAGCGTTTTTGGTTTAGGATCTATGACTATTTTTGTGTTTAAAAAAACGACTCCTAATTTTATGTCTAATTTTTTTTTTAAAAAAATCATACTTCATGAATCCATCGCCATCCCAGAATAAAATTTTGCTTAATGGTAGCCAAAATATGTACACACTCATATAAAAAGTATAATTTAAAAAATGGAGTATTGGTTAAAAATAAAAATTCGTTTTTGAATTCGTTTTAAAAATACTGTTTTTTTTTACCTTTAAAATGTGATATTAAATATCTACATACCTTGTTTGGTTTAAGATCTATAACTATTTTTGTGCTTAGAAAAATGAAATCTTACACTTTTTCTCATTTTTTTGTTAAAAAAAGCATTTTCTCATGAACCCATCGCCGTCCCACTTTGAAATTGGGCTTACTTGTAGCCAAAATATAAACAAACCACATATGTTAAAAAAATTATTAAAAATGGAGTATTTTTTTTTATTCAAAAAATAAAGTTTCGGTAACAACTAAAAAAAAATAAAAAATTATATCGTGTTGCATATCAAATTGAAGCTGTTTGCTAAAGCTTTTAAATGAGCTATTAAACATCCACATAGCTGCTTTAGTTTGAACTCTAGAACTATTTTTGTGTGTCAAAAAATTAAACAAAATTTTAGCTTATAAAAAAAAGCACACAGTTTGCAGAATCACAAGCACTATATAAAAAAAAAAATAATACAAATCTGAGAGATGAAATTTAAAAGTTGGTTGATTTAATATGGAATTACCCTATTGAAGCTTCATTTAAATACTTCAATATTATTAAGTCCATTTACTTTAGTTTCAAATATGGCCAAGTGCCTGCGTTGAGTCTTAAAACTGGCTAAGTGCAATGATTTTTTTACAATAACTCTTTCTACTGATAAGGAATTTGGTTAACAATTTTTTTGGAAATATTCAATACTATAACAATCATCACTTTATTTTTTATATAAATTTTAATGCACCTGTTCCTTGCGTATTAGTTTTTCGTATAATTCTTCAAATGAAAAAAGTGGACTAGGTAATTTCTTAAACTAGACCTCTCATATGTTGTCATGATAAAGCTCCTCCGGCTGTGTAGATAAACAGCCTACTCTGTTTTTTTATGTATGATTTAAATTTCAATACGCTCGATGAATCTTTTGATCATTGCAATAATTCTTTAAAAACCAAACTAAAAGGATTACGCGTTTCCTTCGCTCTTTTTTTTCTATTACTTCTTTTTTGCTGATACTGTTGTTTTTATATTCGTGCCCAAAGTCTGCTTACTGCGTGTATTTTAAGCTGTTTGTAAGCACAGAAGCTAGAATAATAATGAACAAATTCCATCAAAAGGTTAAAATAACACTAAGCAACAGCAGTTGATGACATTACATAATTAAGCACTCTAAAAATTTGATGCTCAAGAAAAGTCAAAACAGCACAAGTTGTTGTTTTGCCATATACTTGGTTATTTTTGTTGCGAAAACTCATTACAATTTAATTAAAACGCATTAGAATGATGTATGTCTGCGTACAGCTGCGAGCGACAGTAAAGCGACTTCAAAGCGATTTTGTGGTGGTTTGGGCATTTATTTTGATTTCACAAAAAAAAAAAAAAAAAAAAACCATAGTACATCTTCAAAATTGAACTATAAAAAAATTTGTTTGGTTTGATATTTATATGCTAGAGTTATTTCTTCAAATATATTTGCATATCCTTATGACCTGCTTTTGCAAGGTAATAAATTTGGTCCTTTGCTGCTTTTCTGCTTATTGCCCAGCTTTGCATTTGACTGTCCACCAGAGATAGAGAGAAAGAGAAAGCTGAATCAAATGTTATATATACATGGTGCTTCCCGCACCTGTGTAGCTGAAACGTTTTATTTAAATTCATATTTCTTTCATCTATTTTCATTTTCTTTTGCTTGCACACAATAAATCAACTCAAAAAGCTGCGACATTCTTAAAAAAATTAAAAAAAAACACCTTTTTGTGCTGCAGCTACGTTGATTTGCAGCTGTGAGCGAAGGATTTGATGCAAAATCCACTTTCTTCGAAGTTGCCACCCTGAGCAATACTTTCTTAGCAAAGCAAGCCCCTAACCCTTGCGTCATAATTAATGATGGTCGCTGGCTAGCTTTTTACTTCCACTCCTTGCTAGGATTTTCTTTTCGTCCAACAAAGTGTTGCCGTCTAGTAAATATTTGTTGCATTTGTTGTTGCTTCATTGTTGATAAGCTTTTGCTTAATCGTAATCATTGCATGAAAAATTACCCCATCCCTCTAAAGTCAACAGCACGTTTTAAGTGTTGCACACGTTTCAAGTTTTCCCATGCGCAACGTTCACGTTTACTCGCCATTTATCACTGTGTCTTTAGCTGTAAGATGCCGTTGTAGCTGCAGCACGCGTAACTAACGCATATAACAATGACCGCTTGACGCAAAAAACATGTGATGCCGTAGCCAGTTTGTCGTTATTTTGAGTATGAGTACTCAGTCATCCCCACCCTCCTTCTCTTTTCCTTCTCTTCGTAAGTTGTTGTTCTTGCTATAAATCAGCTAATGGTATTCTGTTAGCGTGTGCGTTCTTTTATTTTATTTTCAAAACAGAGACGAAAAGTTTTTCTTTCCTCACATATGGCTATCCAGTCTAACAGGCTGTTTATGACATTTCTGTTTGATGTTGTTTTTAACGGTATGCTCTTACGATATTACGATCTCAGAAGTTTTTCAGTCGCGCCATCAAAAACTAATTCATGTGACAGTTGGAACTTTTTACTCGTATCGCGACTAAGTTCGAATCGTCAATGAGTTTCTTTTTCCTTAACAAAGCATTGATTTTCTGTATACCCCTTCATAAAATTTGGTATGCAGAAAAAAATAATTTGAAATTGTGAGTCTAATGAGTTGAGTCAATTGTGTCACTAGCTAAACACTATTGATTAAAAAATATTCTGTACGTAGCTATACATCCCGAGATGCTCGAGGTGCAGTGGTTCCAGCATTTTAAAGATATGACATTTTTAAGATGTCCCCATATACTCCCATAAAAATATTCTGTCTGTCTGTGTGATGCCTACAGACTCCAAAAATACTGGGCCGATTGAGCTGAAATTTTGACAGTAGATTTGTTTCAGGTAGAAAATGGTTAAGAAAAAAAATTTCCCACACCCTCTTTTGCCGCCCCCAAACCAATAAAAACGCTATATCAGACGATTTAGTGTATATGGCGTATAAGACTTTAATTTGGTAATTTAGTTTGTATGGTTACTGTCAGCAACTGTAATAAAAATGAGTTTTCTCGCCCCTTTTTCAGCCCACAAATAAATAAAAATGCTATATTTCGGAAGGTTTTGATCGTGTAGGACTAAAATATGGTAATTTAGCTTGTATGGTTACTTTCGGCGTTTTTTAGTAAAAATGGGCACTTTTGCTACTCACATTTTTTTCAGAAATCATACAAATTCACTACTGGGTGGATTAAGCTAAAATTTTGGCTTAGTTTGTATGGGTACTGTTAGAAACTGTACCAAAATTTGGTTTCCATGTTTACGATTTTTTCAGTAGATAAGTGTGGAGTGAATCAAAGTGAGCCAGTTATAAACTAAATAAAGCTGAAATTTTGGCAGTTAATTTATTTTAAGTACGAGATGGTTTAAGGGAAAAAACGTTGCCACATCCTCTTTTACCGCCCATAAATAAACAAAAATGCTATATTTTGGACGGTTTTGGTCGCATTATACTAAAATTTGGTAATTTAGTTCATATGGTTACTTTCGGCAACAACACTAATAATAGAGTATATATACAAATTTTCTTTCGATTAGCACGAAAATTCGTATATGGCAGTAAGGCGGCTTGTGGTAGGGCAATGTCTGCTGGAAAATACTATTTGTTATATTTTTTCAAAATTTTTTTTTCAAAAAAGTTGAAAAACATTGACTTTTTAGTAAAAAACTGATTCGAAAGTTGTTTTTGTTGTAAAAATAAAACCAAGTAAAAATTGAATTTTTGACTACCCTTTATATACAGCCTAATTCTGAATGATATTTGCCGGGGAGTTGGAAATACATAACATGCAATAACAATAGAGTTCAGCTACTACAGCTTTTTCGCACTTTCTCCGCATTAGATCATCTTAAGAACCAGCCCAAATAACATTAAAACGACTTGCTATTTGTACGCCAATTTACGAAAGCGTATTTTGCTTTGTTGTTGTTTTGCATACAAATGCAAATACGCAGGCACGCGTAAATAAAAGCAGCCCTTGGACGTGTTTTTTGTACCTGGTATTTTTATGCTCTGTCTACAGCCGCATAATCACATACATCACAGGGTTGCACAATATTTTTATACGACAGTCACATGGCGAGGTGCTCACAGTTTGAACAATAACAAATGCTATAAATATGATTTGTTAAAAGTACGCTCAAACCGTGAATAGCCTTAACGATATCGATAAGAGTGGTCCAAAACAATCCAAAGTGAGAAAAATTTACCCACCATAATATGGGTTGGGCTCAGGGACAACACAAGACATAACAACTAACCATGCGTTTACATAGTCTAATCATACATTAGTTTTCAATCTACTTTTGAGTTGACCTTTCGATAAGTTAACATCAAAAATGCTACAGTTGTTAACAAAGGTACTCATGCGATGTAAAGGAGCAGTAGCCATATAATTTGTTCTACTAAAAGGTAAGTAAATTAAATTGTTAGCATTTCTACTGCTTCTACGGTTAGTGTTAAAATTTATAAGAGTTAGAAGTTCTGGTGAATCGAATACACCAGTTATGAGTTGGTGTAAATAGACGATATCTGCAGACTTCCTTCTCTCATTCAAAGATTGCATTTTTAATAGTTTTAAACGATCCTCATAAGGAGGAAGGTTTAAAGTGTCAGTTGCACTTAACCCCCTTAGAGCAAACCGAACAAAACGTTTTTGGATTCTCTCTATACGTTCAACATGTACATTGTAACTTGGGGACCAAACTTGACTTGCATACTCTAAGTGAGGTCGCACAATTGCATAATACAGCGTTGTAGTTGTGATCATACTATTAAATTCTTTGGCCCAGCGTTTCATAAACCCGAGCATAGAAGATGCTTTTTTACAAATGTAATCAATATGAACGTTAAACGATAACTTAGAATCCATGCATATACCCAGATCTTTGACAGCATCTACACGACTTAATGCAGTATCTTGTATCTTATAATCAAAAATTAAATTATTCCTTTTTCGCGAAAAGGTCATAGTTTGGCATTTATCTGGATTTAGAAACATATTGTTTTTAGAACACCAAATTTCAAAGGATTTCAAATCAGACTGGAGCAGATCTGAATTGTCTTTAGCATCTATTGTTCTGTATATTTTCATGTCATCTGCATAGATAAGTAGATGAGAGTGTTTGATGATGTGGGTTACATCATTAATGGCTAAAATAAACAGAAGTGGACCAAGGTGGCTACCTTGAAGAACACCTGATTCAGCAATAAATTCAGCTGACAATACGCCTCGAAATCGATTTTGATAAGATCGCTCTGTCAGATACGATTGAATCCAGCTTACAAAAAATTGTGGAAAACCCATTAACTTTAGTTTAAATAGAATTAAGTTGTGTGGCAGTTTATCAAATGCTTTACTAAAATCAGTGTAAATACAGTCGACCTGGTTACCTGAATAAAATGAATTTAAGCAAAACGTTGTAAAATCGAGGAGATTAGATACAGTGGATCTGCCAGTAACAAATCCATGCTGACGAGTTGTCATGATCTTCCCACAGTGAGTCTTCACACGATCATACACGAGGCGCTCAAAAAGTTTTGGAATCGACGAGAGTTTCGGGATAGGCCTGTAGTTGTTTATATCGTTCTTACAACCTTTTTTATAGATAGGACCTATAAAAGATTTTTTCCAAAAAAGTGGAAAAATACTTTCGCTAATTGATTTATTGAATAACATGGACAGTGGTTGACTTAGAACGGAACCACATCGTGTTAACACTGCGGCAGGAATTCCGTCAGGTCCAGCATTAAAATCCTCACCGATCAATCCAATATACTTTAAAATATCCTCTGAAGTAAAGGATATAGAATCCAACGAAACCCTGGGTGTAGAGTTCATATATTCAAAGTACTCTTCATCAGGATTAAAAGAGTCTGAACAAAATGACTCTTTAAAGAGATTGCCAAATAGACCACAAATTACGACAGGATCGTCAGTAAATCCGTCAGAGGTTTTAAATGATGAAGGGAATCCATCAGATTTTTTTTTTTTTTGGTGTTTATGAAACCCCAGAATTTCTTCGGATCAGACAATATTCTCAGCTTAGTATTGTCTAAATAATTTTGATATAAGGTAGCTGAGCAATTTTCAAAATCCAGAAACAAACGCTTGTAGATTTCTAGGTCATTCAAGTCTAAGCTACAGACATATTTTTTCCATGCACTATTCCTGCTGTTGCGAAGAATCTTTAACTTCTTTGTGTACCAGGGGTAAGCACAATTTTTCGTAAATTTGAGGCTATATGGCACGGACAGAGAAAATATAGCAAAGATTTCCATATAAAAAAAATTAATTGAATCATCAAGAGTGTTATTATTAACATATTCTAAAATAACATGAAGTTTACTTTGAAGTAAATGATTCAACTTCAAAAAGTCAGCTTTTTTAAAATTGAATTCATAAACTTTATCTATTGAGTTAGACTTTACTATATTATCCCTGTCTGATTTGTACCATATGCTCAATGGTGGATGGTATTCATCAACAGCAGTCAAAACATGAGGGGCCCTCTCAACAATCACATTGTTACTATCTAATAATAGTAACTAAGTAGTAAATAATTTTTAAGACAGCAGAAGATACCACATTTTTTTGTCTACACTCATGTATATTGACGGTTGATGAACAAATTGGCATTATAAATTGAAAAAATGTTTTTGAAGTTTATCTCAAAAATTAAAACTCCTTTTTCCGATTCTCCGGGAAAAATCATTCAGAATTGGGCTGATAGTATATTATTCATTTGCAAAAATTCTTTCAGTTTTGCGCAAAAAATATTTTACCCTGTCCCTCTTTTTCAACTAAAGTATTTTTTTTTATTTAAATACGTTTTGCAATAATAAACTCTGGCAAGTTAAATTTTGACAAAATTCTATAATTTTGATATCAACAACATTCTTATATCTTCAAAACTGACAATTTTTAGTACAATAAATGCTTTATAGTTAAGAGAAACATGTGGTTTTTTATCATAACTCCTCCTAAACCATACATCACAAAAAGACGAGTTATGCACCAAAATGTTTGTTAAGCCTCTGCCTGCAAGACTACACCCTTGGAAGAATTTTAAAAATTATGTCACATGTTAATTTCATATGTCCTTTTTTGTGAATTTTCTTTTTCGTTTTTTCCCCATAAATTTCGCCATACAATTCAAACTACATATCGAAAAAGGACGATTCATGCATTAAAATGATCGCCGTAGCATCGTCCTTAAGGCGGGTTACTTTTTGTTGAAATGCGTTTTGCTCTATCTCTTGTAGTTTAGGAGTTGTAGAACACTTTTTGGAGCAATAGTAAGCCAAAACATGTTGTTTTTCATCATAACTCCCAAACCATATATCCTACAAGAACGATTTATGCAACAAAATGTTTCTATTACATATTCCCACAAAACTGCATTCTTAGAATAAAATATTTTTTTCAAGAATCTTAGTTTATACGTAATTTTAGGTAATTTTTTCATATATTTTTATCCATACCTCCCAAACCATTCATCATAAAAGAACGATTTGTGCACCAAAATGTTTTTAACCTTCGCCTTACGGAACACTTTTGTGTGCATTGTTTACTGAAACTGAAAAGGATTAAAACTGAAAAGGATTAAAATACTTGAAAATAATTATTTGCGTAGACTATACAAAAACACTCTTAAATTTGTTCAGTGAGTCGAAACCCTAGTTAGTTTCGATCAAAATACAGGAATTTATTAAGAAATCAAAATCCAAAAAACCACCCGGGTGGGCATTAGTAAGGCGAAGGTTAAAGCCTCTGCCTACAAGACTGCATCCTTGGAAGAATTTTAGAAACTATATTGCATGTTAATTTCATATGTTCTTATCTGCAATTTTTGTTTTCGTTTTTTCGCCATAAAATTCGCTCTAAAATCCAAAGTACATATCAGACAAGGACTGCATTCTTCGAAAAAATATTTTTTTCAAGGATCTTAGTTTATACGTCATTTTTGGTGATTTTTTTATCCATAACTTCCAAACCATGCAACATAAAACAACGATTTATGCACCAAAATGTTTGTAAAGCCTCTGCCTACAAGACTGCAACCTTGAAAGAATTTTAGAAACTAATTTCACTAGTTAATTTTATATGTCCTTTTTTGAAATTTTTTTTTTGTTTTTTCGCCATAAATTTCGCTCTTACATTCAAATTACATATCAGACAAGGACGATTCATAATATAAAATTATCGTTATGGCATCGTCCTTTAGGCGGGTTATTTCGCTGAAATACGTTTTTCGCTATCTCTTGTAGTTAAGGAGTTGTAAATACTTTTTGGAGTAAAATTAGGCCAAAAACATGTGGATTTTTCATCATAACTCCCAAACCATACATCATTATCCTTGTAGGATTACAAGGACAATTTATGCACCAAAATGTTTCTTATACATATACCCACAAGACTGCATTCTTAGAAAAAATATGTTTTTTCAAGAATATTAGTGTTGTACGTCATTTTTGGTGATTTTCGACTTGTTTTTTTTTTAGCCATAGCTCCCAAACCATACATCATAAAAGGACTTATGCACAAAAATGTATGTTAAGGCCTCTGCCTACAAGACTGCAACCTTATTATTATAAAATTGTTATTATTACAATATTATAAAATTATATTACATGCTTATTTCATATGTTAGTTCCTTAAGAATAAGAAAAAAACAAAATTAAAATCAAAGTTTTGACTTTCGATGCAATAATCTCCGCTGCTACTAAATATATTTCGTTCAAATTTTTTTCGTTCAAAAGCTTACAAAAAGCTCTTCACAAAAGTATTTAAGGTCAGGGTATATATTTTTTATATTTTTTTCAATAAGTTCAAAATATTTACTTTTTCCTCAAAAAGCGATAAAAAAATTGTTTTTGTTGTAAAAATGACATCAATTAAAAATTGCACATCTGACTACCATTCATATGACATAGCATTTATTAGCAAAAATTCTTCCAGTTAAGCGGAAAAATTTTTTACTGTTTTCGTTATCAAAACAGCAAGGGACGCCCTTTGATTTTTTTGGTGAAATTTAATTTTCCCAAAATGTTGTTATTATAGTTTTTACAAAAAAGTCAAGTCTCTAAAATAATTTATGTGAAAAAATGAACCCAATATCTTTTTCCAATCTAAAGTTATGGCTTTTATGATTAAGTTGCTTTATGATTTATAGAATAACTTTGGAGTTATAGATCGCACAGTTTCGGAATTCAGTATTTGACCACAATTTAAACATGCCGTTTCACTGATAACATTTGATGGGTGTTGGAAACGGGGGCGTGGCAGCAACGCGCTGGGTTTCAGCTGGTTGAATTATAACATGGACACTTTTGTTTTGTACGCTTTTTTAGTTATCAATTTTGCAAATATTGACATCTTTTCTGTGTTTTGGCTTTAGCCTTTAAATAGTAGTAACAGTAGTAGTTATGGTAGTAGTAAATTGTCTGAAACGTGCCTGCCTCTAAATATCCACATTTCTTCAACCAAAATGTATGGTATATTATTTTTACAATCAGCTTCATCTTGCTTTTCAACATTTTGCAACATTTCAACATTTGAAGCAACAAGAAGCTGTAACCGCTGCATATCGTCTTGCAATAACTCTTAGCCGCACTCTATTGATTTTAACTTAACTCGTTTTTCTAATCCAGCCAACCGCTGTTTGTTCTTCCTTCGCTTTGTGTTTCTTGTTTCTTTTCATTTCTTGACTAACACAACATTTCCCCAGCATTCCGCATTCAATTAATGCGAATGTCCTGCGTTCGTTGTCTTTTTGTTCTGCGCCACCACTACAACTGTGAAATTCTAAAATTTGTGCTACTAGCTACTGTGTCGACCAAACATCACTAGCTTGTTCAAATTAAATTATATTTTTTTTCTAAACTTGTTGTTGGTTGCTTGTTATTAGAATATCTTAAGGATTCTTAGTGCTGCTTTCTTGGTGGCTGCGTTGTTGTGACTGTTTTTGTATTCATTATTCGTGCTATTATCTGCGACAAGTATAAAAACAACAACATCAAAAACGAGCACATAAAAGACATAACAACAGTAGCAGCAACATTGGCAACGTGGTTGGTTGCATCAAATTTTGTTACTTGAAATTCTATGCGCTCGTTTTTGCTGCATACTTTTGGGGTTTCCTTGTTCTAAGTATGCAACAAAATGCTGTTGTTTGTTTCTTGTTCGGTTTTCTAAATATTTAGCTTTTCTTCGTGCAGCTCGTTGTTTTAAGTGTTTTGAAATAATAATAATTTTTATGCTGCTTTTTGCTTTCCTTCAATTTAATTTTTTTATAGTTTTCCTTGCATTGAATTGCATCGTGTTTTGTAGTGTTTTTTGAAGCTTTTTGCGTGCTTGTTGCCTCCTCACTGTTGTTGTCCTCCTCTTTATGTGGTGTTTATATTTTGGTTTGTATAGATTAGTTTTTTGTTTGTTTCCTTTTTACATTTCATAAGAATAGCCTTTATGATGCCATAAGTAACGACATTTTTTATCAAAATGAACATTGCCATTCAGTTCGTGCATGCTTTGTCATATTTTTTGGACTTCCCCCCATATTGGCATACCATTCAAAGTAAGTCAACAATCTGCATTTCTAATTACTAACTAACTAAGTAACTTCAAATATTGTTCCTTATTTAGCGATGCTTTAAATAAATTGCATGTCGAATATTTAAGCATATCTTGCGTTTTATTAATTAATACCTTATCCTTTTAGCTTAGGTATTAAAAATTTTTTGGTAACCTCATCTTAAGCCCAGTAAAAATATCCTTATTTGATATATAATATGTCTTCCACACACAGACGCAAAATTTTACACAAATTTAGAAGAACCATTTCTTAACGTATCCTCGGATATAGTATAGGAGTATAGTAGCTTACGCTGTAGCTAACGTTAATGTAATAAAGGTTTAATTTTTTATATATTTTTTAAGTGATAAATTAGAAAATCGTATCTACAGTGGTAGTATAATATAATGTAATATAACAGTGGTAATATAACAGTGGTAATATGGTAATATAATTAGAAACGATGTCTTATTGGAAGTAAAACCGATGTGGAACATCTTTTAAGACCTAGACTGTAAATTATAAGTACCGTTATTCAACGAGTAGACAATCAACAATGTTGTCGATGCAAAACACGTGGAGTTCAAAGTTTGCTTAGTGAAAAAAATAAGATTATTTTACAAGTAGTTGCTTTTGGCTGGCCATGTAATTAGAAACGTGCAGTTGTTGTTTTAATTTCTGAACTTATCTTATTATTAGTGACAAAGTGAGTGTAATTTGAAAATCAGTAGATTAAATGCTAATAATTTTGATATATTCTAGCTTCTAAAATGGGCAAGAACAAGTCATGTACTCCAAAAATGAGGGAGTTGATTGTGTTATCAGAATGAAAAGCTGGTAATGTCGGCAATTGCACAAAAGTTTGCGTGCTCCAAAAAAATGGTATTTGGTGCAATTCACTTGTACAATAAGACAAAGGAGTTTGAAAACCCAGCCAGGAAGCCTAGGGAACGAAAGACCAGTCCAGCAGAAGATAGAAGTATTTGTAGGGTCAGTAAGAGGAATCCATTCTTGTCTTCGCGGGAAATAAAGGCTGCAATTGGACAGCAAATAAACGCAGAAATATCCAAACGGACAATAAGAAGGCGCTTACAAGAATCGGGACTTCGTGGGTGCATTGTACAAAAAAAACCGCATGTGTCAAAAAAAAATATTAAAAAGCGGTTGATGTTTGCAAGGGAAATGCTTAAAAAAGATCCACGTTACTGGAATAGAGTTCTCTGGAGTGATGAATCCAAGTTTAACTTGTTTCAATCTGACGGAAAAACGTATATGAGACGTCCTCCAAACAAAGCCTTAGACCCCAGGTACACTGTGAAAACGGTGAAGCACGGAGGCGGGTCTATTATGGTCTGGGGTGCTTTTTCTTGGCATGGTGTGGGTCCAATTGTTCGAATTCAGGGAATAATGGAACCATATTCCTTTGAAAATATGCCCGTCCATTAAATTTTCCAGCATGGCAATGACCCAAAGCACACTTCAAGGTTAGTGAAGTGTTGGCTTTCGGATCAAAATATTGATGTTCTGGACTGGCCAGCTCAAAGTCCTGATCTCAACCCAATTGAGAACTTATGGGCAATTGTAAAAAGAGATCTCAAGGACAAAAATAAACGAAATAATTATGAATTGTTTCAGTTGGTGCAGCAAAGCTGGGATAATATATCGCTCCAAATATGCCAACGTTTAATACAAAGTTTACCGAAAAGACTGGTGATGTTGTCAAAAATAAGAGTTATCCAACAAAATATTAAAGGATATGTCTATTTTGTTTAACTTTGCGAAGATATTTTTCAGTTGTATGTAAATATTTTTTGTTGTTTCTAATTATGTGACCAACTTGAAATTGCTGTTTTTTTGTGTTTAGTTAATTTTCTTAAAAATGTTATTCATGCTGAATTTTTTTTATTTTCAACTCAATGCTGATATGTGTCTTTACTATTTTAAGTTCATAGTTTGAATATGGTGAACTAAGTTTGTAAAATATAATACCAAATACATATGCTGAAAAGCCATTTCTAATTATAAGGCCACCACTGTACTTGTTACAGCAATCTCATAGAGTTAAAAATAAAAACCCAAGCTGTTTTATGAAAACTTACCCTATCAGCAGCAAGAAGGCAATGTCTTTTAAACAAATTTTCAATAGAAATGTGAAAATAAAAATTTTAAATTTTAGCTTAAGTATTCTTTAATTTTCTACACTCCGTCTCATAACTATAACACACTTTTTAAAATTTTTTTTAACTGCTCATAAAAATTAAATGAAACACCCTGTATAAAAAATTATAGAAATATTTTATAGAAAACGATTTTTATAGAAGCCTTCTCAATCTCTTCTACTTCTTTAACAAAATTTTTTTTTCTTAAATCCTACTGTCTGAAAGGAACCGTTAAAAATAGCAAAGTGATTTCATATTTGCATCTCTTTTTTCGTTTCATAACTACACCCAAAAAAAAGCTTCGTACTATGTACAAAACAATTATTATATTCTAGAAAGCTGTTTGTTCTTTTCAGCCTACGAACGACTTTGTGAATAATACAAATGACCGTTTGTACATTGTACAAAGAAATATTTGTATATTTTACAAACGCATTTGTTTCATCTACAAAGATACGAACAAATATACGAACGCTGCTGCCACCGCTTTGTATATTATCAAACAATGTTCGTTCAGTTCACAAATTTATACATTATAGATTTTTACAAACTAGCGTTTGTAGAATGTACAAAGTTACGAATTCTAAATTTTTTTTTCATGCGGCCAACACTACAAACGTTTGTACTATGTACAAAACATTTATACATTCTACGAATAGCCTCTGTTTGTATTTCTACAAAGATTTTATTCGTAATTTTATCCTAAATATTTTTTGAGTGTATAGCACACTTTAGTAAACACTCCTAAAAATAAATTTTTCTTGTTTAGTTTTATTAATAAAAATTTTCGCATTACTGTGATAATTCGTTCTTTAGTCGCACGGTTAAGTTGTGAAATAGTTTCCCTGCGAGTGTGTTTCCCGGCAGTTTTGAGCTGTGCAAATTTAAAACAAATCTTCACCGACACTACTCCGTCTATCCACCCTCCAACTAACTATCACCCTTCTTCAGAATCAACACAATGCTTATACATTTATAGGGCGCAACCCCTGAGAGATGGTTGATGGTTCAGTCTAAAAAGAATTAATTTTAGAAATGAGATGCACCTCCGTTATGCTGAATGCACCCAAATATTCGATTTTCCATGGAATCAACTAGGTCGTTTAATTCATTTTCCAACACACCATCTGCTGAAAACGCACCCCATACCATCAACGAACTGCCACAGTAATTTCTCTGAGAAAATATTGTGTAAGATTAAATATTGTGATTCTTTTCTTAAGTCATTCCAGTATTGTCTGTTGACCATCAATCAGAGCCATTTAGTTTCAATTTTTTCTCATCAGAAAAAATAATCTTTAGAACAAAAATTATTCAAAATATGACAAAGAGTTATTTATTTATTGTCAATACCTGAGACCAGCTTGTTTGCATATTTTGCTTAGCGAAATTAAGCAGGGAAACTTTATGACGCTTAAGTAATCCGGGTGCTGTTTTCATTTTTTGTCGACAGATTTTAGGTACATCGCTCAGAATTCTCCAAATCGTTGATTTAGAAATTTTTGTTGTTATTGTAGCAGCAAGTTGGCTTGCAACTAAGCGCTGAGTTGATAGCTTTTTACAAAATACTACGAGATGCGCAGTTCGAAAGTTTTTCTTTGGGCCACCTCGTCTTGCACTATCATATTCTTCCGGATTTGATAAGAAATTATAAATAACTTTTCTACTTCTGCTTATTTTTCTTGAAATATCGCAAATTTTCAGGCCTGCTTCAAAAAATCCAAGTATTTTCTTATTTTCTACTTCTGACAACTTCTATTTCGTGTCATTTTACTTACTTATTTGTTTTTTACCTTTAAGCACAGAATTATTATCTTAAGTTCACGTGTTGTCACTTTAACGTCATCTTTTCAAATGTGTGCTACAGTTATGAAACGAAAAAAGAGGCAAATATGCGAGCACTTTGCTATTTTTAACGGTTTATTTCAGAGAGCAGATTTAAGAAAAAATATTTTGTGAAAAGAAGTAGAAGAGAGTAAGAAAGTTTTCTTTTAATTTAGTTTTTTATACAGGGTGTTTAAATTAACTTCCATTTACAGTTAAAATAATATTTTAAAGTGTGCTATAGTTATGAGCCGCAGTGTGTATATATTTATCTCCTTTATTAACACGTTGACTGCCGGCATATAAAAAAAAAAAAAGATATCACCATAGTGCCAAAAGTGTTTTTTGTGTTAAAGTGATGTTTATGTGTATAATTGTTAAGATGTGTCTTTTGTTTTAAATTTGTGTGGTTTTTTATGGGTATTACAGCGTGACCACTGGTGTGTTACATGGCCCCTCATACAAACTTATTTTAATGTAGTTCCATGTGACCCACCGGTGGCCACTTAAAAAACTTATTTACAAAAATATCTACACCGTGACCACTGGTGGTGCACACAGCCTCTTATGAATATTTTGTGTGACCGTCCGGTGGATCACATGACAGCGAACGTTAAATATATAATTTTAGTAATAATTGTTTATAGTTAAATAAAATGGTGGTTCAAACGACGACATGAGTGGATGAAGGTGATGTGTCGCATTTTCGGATTTCGGTGTTCTACGCATGGATGAAAGTCTTATGTGCATACAAACCATTTTAAAACTTAAAACAGCCATGTTTGTGACTATTTTAGAAATAAGCTACTACACAAAGTTTGATTTAGTATAGATTTCAGTAAAAATGTGAAAGTTTGAACTCGATTTTCTCGAAACTAGATAATTGGCGACATATCACCTTGCCTCATCATCATCTATTCATGTCTTCGAACGCTTTACATCTCCTCTTTGATACAATAGAAGTTTTGATCTCACATTAAAAAAAAAAAAATGGTTTGAAGATCGTGGGCTAAAAAATGCTTAGAAACTTCTAAGGTATTAATGGTAGTAAAGGTATTGAAGCTAAGTGGTTTTAATAAACCTTTTTTGGATTACAGGGTCTCCTAAATCCTTTTCCTAGTCTTATACATATACACATACATTTTGAAAATTATAAATTTTTATGGCATGTACTCTTAACTCTTTTATCATTGCAATACGTTAATTTATAAGACAGTTAATATCATATTATTCATTATTTATTTGTGTTAGAGATGGGCAACGCAGCAAAAATTGCTGTGCTGATACACCAACCCAATCGCAATTTACTGTACCAGCGTAATGCGTTAACGCAACTGCGTCATGATGTAGTTTAAAATACTGTATAGATATCATATTACCAAGACGTTAATCAACGCAGTCTGATTTAAATTGGATAAACCGTTGCATTAAGTGAAAAATTTGTTGAATGCTGTGAGTTTTTTTTTTACTATATACGCAAAAATTAGCTTTAACGCAAAAACTAGGGTTGCTAAACATAACAGTCCAACTCATTTTTTACAATATCATGCTTTACAACATCTTCTATCGCTATGTTTGAGGCGCCGTACAACTTTTCAAACTTTTGTTCGCTGTATAAAAAAGTTCTAAATTTTTTTTAGGCGTGCCATTTTTATTACTGCGCTATTGCGTTACTTTTTTAACACAAGTGAATCAGCGCAGTAACGGATTTAAGTGCTTCAACTCAATAGCGCAACGCAGCGCAGCGTCACTCCTGTCTAATTTTGTATCCAGATAAGTCTGTCGCAAATTCACTTTATGAGCCATTCCAATACAATATACGGCAGGGTTAAATGTTATTCTGGTTCTCCTTATAATTTCTTTCAGCTTACATTTCACATTAAATCTGACTGTTTCCAAACCATTTGTCACCATTTGACACTATTGACCTGGCTTAAACTGGCTTTTGTCATACCACCTGGTGATTATTATTGACCTAACATAATATACTACAAACACAAACCCAAAGCAACAGTAAGACAAACAAAACAAGAGGAGACAAAACAAAGCAAATACTGTGCACACAATTGCCATTCCAAACACCTCTTGGATACACCTTGCAATGTGTATTTCTCTTGGCATTTCTGCGATCTTACCGTCTTATGTGTTGGACTACAGCTTTTGCTGCAGAGTGAGTTGGTTTTTATTTCCTGGTATTTAGTCGTCATCATTAAACAATTGTGCACAGTTAATTGAAGATGATGTTTCCGTTCACGATTTCTGGCAGATAATGTCGCCTGTGCTCAAACCATGGATTCCCACATTCTTTCATTTACGCAATCTACCACAATAACTTATATAAACCCGAAAAAGCTTTTGACCCAATGACTAGCTAAATGACTCAGCACGAGTTGTCGATAAAATTTAACTTACTTAACAAACACACACGCAATTATAACTAACCAAATAGCAGAGCTTTCGTCTTAAGCATTTTCGCATATAGAACCACACACATGAATATTTCAAATATCCAGTTGATGGCTTCTTGATTAGATGCAAAATGTCTGCGAATCATTAAGTGCTTATGACGGTGCATAAATAAATATATTATGTTGAGGCGAATGCATGAGATAGTTTTTCTGTTCTTAAAGTTCGGGGCAAATTGGGCATGATTTTACTTACTATATATTTTACTTTACTAATTACACTGTAGATAAATGTTCCACTTTTTCAAAGACACACAAAAACGCCCAGACACATATACCTACTTAATTTTCGGTTGTAGAATAAAGGCCCAGTTTTTCAGTACGAGTTTAAAGTCTAGTCATATTAATCCGAGCTTAACTCACCAAAATTGGACGTTTAAACTGGGTGTAGGAAAAAGAAACACAATATATGATAATTCTATTTTCTTATTTTGGATAGCTTTTGTCGACACACTAGCCCTCGTAGCTACAGACAAGTTTCCGGATAATCCCAAGGTTAAAAAAATTTTATGAAAACTGTAATCGTTATGATTAAAGTTGTAATAAATAAATAATAATAAATAAATAAAAATGATAAATTAAGTCAATTTAACTTCAACGAATGCTAAAATATCTAGTTAAACCGAGATAATCTAGGATTAATTTCACTAAAGTTTAAAGTCGTACTGAAAAACTGGCCCTTAGTGGCATACTTAGTTTTTCCCAGGTCAAAATCTCGAGATATTCAGATTTTGATTCAAATTCAAAAAATTAAAACACTAAATTTTTTTTTAACAATTACATTTTATTGTCTTTTCAAAAATACTTCACGGGTGAAAATCGAGTTAGCCGTATTGAATCTATGATTTTTCAAAAATTAAGTTTATTTCAATTGTTCCTCCGTTTTGATCAAATTTGAATGTTAAACGTAAAAAAATTTAATTTTTTTATAAATTTTTAAATTTTTTACTCAAATCAGTATTTCTATTTTATAAGAAGATTTAATTCTGAAAGTTAAAGCAAATTTGGAGGTGGTAAAAATTGTTGGTCTCTAAAAATAAGAAAAATATATCTAAAAATGGATACAAAAATGATCTCGATTTTGACCTGATGGAAAAAACTGAGTTCCAACTAAAGTCACTAAATTCTAATGTGGCAAAAATGCCACTATATTCTATGAACAAAAACTAAGTTTACGTGTATCGACGTTTTCGTAAAAAAAATTTACAAACTAAGTTGGCTCATATTGCAATGATTTATATTTTGACTACTTGATATCCGGTCTTGCCCCTTGTCTGAACGAACTTTCAATGTGACTTTTGAATACAATACGTTTTTCAATGGGGTTTAGTCAAAGGACAAATAAGTTCGTAGGACGCTTTTTAAAAAAGAATTTCTTGTGTTTTTGTAATACATGGTTTCACAAAATGAAAAAAATTTAGAATTTTTAAAGAAAATTGCTGGCTTGTCAAAGTTCAATATAGTTACATACTTTGGTTTTCAAACATACCCTCAAATTCATGAATTTTAGTAAAAAAAAGCAAAATAGAGAGGTTCATGTCCTAAGTGTTATGCAACTCCCTCAAAACTCATCCGAATTTGAAAATCCACATGATTATTTGATCGATTCCGAAAACCAAAAATTGGCCTTTACAATGGTATTTATAATTTACTTTATTTTATAATTGTATTGCTTCGAGCTAAATAACGGGGTTTAGTTTTAGCCGATTTTTACAACTGATGCCGTATCTAATTAAGAATGAATCCAGGTTCCCAAATAAAAAATTCAGATAAAAAATTGTACAAAAATTGTAAAAACTTGCAAAAATTTTACAAAAAAGCTTCAGATAAAAAATTGTACAAAAATTGATTTTAAAAAACTGAAAACTGTATCCAGTATAAGAATTTTCTCTCTGTAATTTTTCCATTTTTTAAAAAAGAAACATATCATTGTAAAGGCCAGTTTTTGGGCTTTAAGTAATCATGTGTTGTTTGAAATTCGAATGTGTTTGAGAGAGTTGCACATGAACCTTTTTTGATTTATAGACCACAAGTTCGCAGTTTTATAGAATTAAAAATAAATCTCAATATTTTTTTATTCTCTAACATTATATAACATAATAAAAACACTACAAATGGACTACTTAAAAATAACCATCCATCCACCATAACGATTTGTTTAAAAAATCCTGATATGTCCTTTGACTTATTTCCATTAAAAAAATACTGTATCCGAGCTTCTATACAAGGAAATAAAAAAAAAATGAAGAATGGCTTAAGAAAAAAATGTTTACTGATAAATGAGCAAAACTACCACTTTCCTTTACCAAGTGAGATGTTTTCCTGAAAATTGGCCCAAATGACCCCAAAAACTAAATGATTTTATAAACTTTTTCTCTATTGCTAAAAAAAAAACCAATACACTAAAGATGCAGAACTGCTGCTTCTTAACGATGATGCCAATAAACCGATAAACCGGTAACTTTATCCCTTTTTGTAAAACTCTTTTTCACAGCACCCATTTTTCCCGTGTTCAGCATTGAAATGCAAACAAAATTCCTTAAATCCGTAAAAATAGTAGTTGAATGTATTGATAGACATTTTTTTCGTGTTGGAACTTCTTTATTAAACCCTTTTCTTATCAATTTGAAATTCTCAATCATAAACCTAACTTTTATTAATCAATAGCTTAGCAGCCCATTTTGCCTCTTTATAACAAAAGTAAAACACATATAAAATAAAAGTCATATTGGTTATAATAGAAAAAGATGAAACCTAAAGTACTTGATTTTAATGTTTTACTTCAGTAGTTTTTTTTATATATACAGGGTTGCCAATATTCGAAGCGCCCATCTGGCAACACTGTAACTTTCCGCAGTGATGCCAAATCGACTAATGACATACCGCGTTTGAAGCGTCATTCCAAGCAAATGTTTACAATGGAACAGTACACGCCACGCGAACGCTCTAAAATTGTTGAAATTTACATTCAACAAAACAAGTCAATAGTGAAAACTCAACGTGCTTTCAAAAAATGAGCGATGAAGCTCATTTTCAGTTGAACGGAACGGTAAACAAACAAAATTGCCGTATTTATGCCACTGAAAATCCACAAGAGATTCAAGAGGTACCTCTTCACGATGCAAAAGTCACTGTTTGGTGCGGCGTTTGTGCTAAAATGCTCATTGGGCCGTTCTTTTTCGAAGATGATAATGGCCACAGAGTTACTGTCAATCAGGAGCGTTATCGCGATATGATAAACAATTTTTTCATGCCAATCGTTCGTCGAAAGCGTATCAGGCACTACTGGTTTCAACAAGACGGCGCGCCACCACACACAAGCCGCACTACAATCGATTTTTTGAAGCAATTGTTCCCTGGCCGTTTGATGCCAAAAAATGGTGATTTCGATTGGCCGCCAAGATCACCAGATTTAACGCCTCCAGACTTCTTTTTGTGGGGTTATTTGAAATCAAAGGTTTACGTCAACAAGCCAAAGACCCTAGAACGGCTGAAAACCAACATCCGTCAAGAAATAACCGCCATTCCCATCGAAATGTTGAAGAAAACCATGGAAAATGCTGCAAAGCGGGCACAATATGTCGTAGAGGCCAATGGCGACCATTTGCGAGATATCATATTCAAGAAATAATGTAAGCAAATCTGCTTGAACCCAATTAAATGATATTCATGACGAACAGACAAAAAATTGTGGTTTCTTTGATTTATTTAAAAATAAAATGGGCGCTTCGAATATTGGCAACCCTGTATTTGCCCAAATGCCCTCAACAAATAAAATGCCTTTTTAAAGATTTTCAGAAAAACCATAAATATTTTTTTGAAGAAGTTGTGTTCCGAAAAGATGCTGTACATCTCAACTCCATTTAACCTTTTTCACCCGGTCCCTTGCAAAGTTTTCCTATACCATTTTACCCCTTATTCACAAGCTTAGGTGTAACGAATATTCATCAAACACATTTCAAAAGTAATTTTTATTAAGTAACTACTTCTTATTTGTAAACAAAAATTGCACAGCCCCCAAATAATTGTTTTTCCTCCCCCCAACCCTCCCCATCAGATCACAACAGAAAAACTTTAAATACATCAAATATTTATACAAAGCTAAGATAAATTATGACAAGCACTTCGCTCGTATTAAGTGTATGGTTAAGCTCCTTCCTCATCTGATTCCAGCTGCTTGTCACTTTGGCATCCGCACATTTTCAGAGACGCTACTTTGTTGCTCCCCTTTCAAGCCTTCACAATTCTGAACCGTGCATTGATAATCTGTCCCAGTTACTGCTTCGACAGCTAGCAGCAGCTTCTTGACTTAACTATGATAATTTTGTTGGTTAAACGCAAATTACTTTGAAATGAGTGTCTTTGACGGAAGGTGCTGGGAAAGCGGTTAAAACGACAGGGAAGGCATGTATGACAGGCAACTAGTGCGGCGGCATCTGAAGTTTGACATCAGCATCTTAGAGGATGATCACACGAAATGAATAATATGTAAAGTGGCAACACTGAGTGTGTGTATTTGGGCCAAGATGGTGACTTGAAGGAGTTGTGCTGTGTGTGTCGTATAAAATATATAATACACACACACACAAACACCCTCACATGTCCCAGTTAACATGATGAATGCTTTGAATGAGCACCTTATACATCAAATTAATTGTTGTCAGGATATCCGTTAAATCAGGAAGAAAATTAGACACATTAAATTTAATGGCTTGTAATGACTTGGTTCGAAATTAATTAATAAAAATAGAACAAGAAAAAAAAGGACCAACATAGAAAACATAAAAAGAGACGCAGCATTATTTTAAATGTCATGAAAATAAATGAAAGAACAATAGCAAAGTTGTGCAAAAACATAGAAACCGGAAACATTTAATCATTAATTAAATGCAACCAGCAGCGTCATCTCGAGCACTTTAGCTGAATGCAAAAAATACTTAATTGCTTAAACACACCCACTCACAGGCAAACACAAACACATGCAAACACCCACACATCCTCCTATCCAAAGTACACAGTTCCCACAAAAACTCTTTTTTGCAAGCTTGCAGAATATAAACTGGAAAAGTAGATAAAAGAAAAAATGTACCAACTTTGAACTCAAACGCACGCACGCATTCCTTGCAGTCATCCTTGCCAAGGATCACTGACCTGCATACAGTTTATGTAAGAGCACGTGTATATTAAATAGCTGCGGGTAGAGTGCTTCTTCATGTTGTTAGTCTCACATACATTGTAGTCTTCAAATGCAAACTTACAATTACAACGATCTTGTAATCCAGAGTGGTCAGGCAGAAACGTGCTTTAAATTGCTGTTAAGATAAGAAAAACGTCAGTTTACTTTTTCGAAATTGTATACAAATGCTTTTATATCCCTTAATTTTCTCTAATGCATAAATCATAAGAAAAAATTGTTTAAAAAAGTAAATAGCATTTTCACTTTAATTTAAGAGATGGCAAACATACATGTTACTTTATCACACTGCTATAATCTAAGAATGGCTTTTTTAGCAAAAGCATCAAAAATATGCCTCAAAAAATATGTTTTTAAAATAAATTCTAAGTTTTTGTTGGCTTTTTTATTTATAGCTGCATTAAACTAGCATAAGCTTACATTAACATCGAGCCAATCATTCACATTATGATTTTTTTGAGGCGCAAACGACTATTATGTTAGCAAATTGCCTTAATGGCATAATTTTAAAAGACATTTTATTTCTAAAAACAGCTAATAGTTCAACTGGCTCATTTGGGTCAGTTGCAAAAATCACAATCAGTGGACTCGCAAACATAATTTTTTGACTTGACTCAAAATTTCGCTAAACCAAAGCA